>KB304272.1:2723-27167 GCA_000328365.1 Capitella teleta | reverse complement strand
TGTATCTCTCATTCCTTATCAACACACAGCTGCTGGAGGGCAAACTGAAGCCTCCTCCTTGAAGCTGATTGCTGCAAATGGTTCTTCAATCGCTACGTTTGACTCATTTATCACCAAACTGTTCATCTCCAGAAGAATCTACAAGGTGTCTCATTAAAGCTGATGTGTGTCGTCCAATACCGGGCGCTGATTTTCTGCGTGAACACGATCTCCTGATTGACATGCGTGGCCAACCTTTGGTCCATGCAAATACATTACTGGTATTGTACACAGCAAATCCGGGTGAAATGAGGCAGCGCGATGTCAAACTATTTCAATGTTTCGAATGGTGTACGGCAGGGCGGAGTGCTGTCTCCTGTTCTTTTTAATATTTATGTGGATGATCTGAGTTTAATGCTACGCGACAGTCGTATTGGTTGTTCTGTTAGTGAGTCTATCTGTAATCATCTTTTTTACGCAGATGACCTTGTTTTATTGAGCCCTTCCGAAAAAGGCCTACAACATCTGTTAAACCTTTGTTATAATTATAGCATATCCCATGACATTACTTTTAATCCTAAGAAAACTGTATGCATGCTTTTTAAACCTCGAACCTCCACATTTAAGAGGCATTGCAAAGTTTCCCTCGGTGGTAATGTTTTAAGTGTTACACCGTCATGGAAATACCTGGGAATTTTTATTTCAAATGACTGTTCAGACAATACTGACCTCGTAAGGCAGTTAAGGTCTTTTTATGTACGGAGCAATTATTTATCAAAATATTTTAGTGCCTGCACTCCAGCTGTTAAGTGTTCACTTTTTACAACCTTCTGTGGTAACATTTATTCTGGCCACTGTTGGTCTATTTTTAAGAAATCTGCCATTAGGAAATTGACGATTGCTTTTAACAACTCATTTCGTCGCTTCATGTTTTACCCTCGGTTTTGTAGTGCCAGTGGAATGTTTGCATTTAACCATGTTAAATCTCTTAATGAAATTCTTAGACATGCTATTTTTAACTTCCAGAAGCGAATTTTAAACTCAAGCAATAATCTTATTTGTTCAATTTTATCGTGTACGGTCTTTAATTCATCTTTGTGGCATCATTGGAAGTCTGTTTTATTTATGAATTGATGTGATGCATTGCTTATTTATTATTGTTTATTTTTATTTTCATCTTATTTATTTCATTTATCATATGCATGTATATGGATTTCAGTCTGAAATAAACTATTATTATTATTTATTAATAAATATCTTAATTGCAAAATTAATTCGATTAAACGAATTAATTTCACCTTTATACATGTTATGACATAACTATTTCTGTTCCACGTTGATGAGCAGACGATATTGCCAATAGGGGAAATTAATATGATCAAAATTAACATTGAAATTTTATTTTTATTTTCATAAAATCGTGCTAAACATCCGCGATTGAGTGACCGTTGCATCCAACACACGCAGCTATTCTGCGTTTTGAGTAATAAAAGACGAACCCATTGCTATGCGTTGCTATGCGTTGCTATGCGTTGCTATGCGTTGCTATGCGTTGCTATGCGTTGCTATGCGTTGCTATGCGTTGCTATGCGTTGCTATGCTCAAGTTCTCCACTATATTTTCTATTAATATTTTTTAAACACTTATTCACTGAAACGCAGTCCTCTCGCCAACGAAATTAACTGTAATACTTTTTATTACACAACGAGCCAATTTGGCATTTCAGAGATGATACTTCGGGCAAAATGAATTTAAATATTTGGAATTTTCATTCTGTTCTGGCGGCTGTTCAAAGAGCTGCCTCTCTGTCTTGCAAGTGGACTAATATTTACCTGGAAATGATGAGTACCTTGATGTCAGATACCTTTTATTGTGAATTATATAAAACTCTGCACTTTGCCAAAACTCTGCACTATTACTTGGATATACGGATTTTTTTATTTTTTATTATTATTATTTTTTTTTTATTTGATTTTTTATTTTTTGATGGGGGAGGGGTAATGCGGCGATGACACGTGACCAGTGTATCAGCCGTTGACTTCCAATTTAGCATCTCAATTCCATGACTTTGTGAACTTTGACCCTGAAGTGGTTGCCTTCGTCATCCACCTCATCCTTGCGTGTCCATGTCAGCCGACACGCGATCATTCGACGTGGATGAGGCTTCTACGTGACACGCCACCTTGCTCGATTAACAGCCTCATCAAAGGCATCGAATCCAGCGGCATGAGGGCATAGGCACGATGCAGGGAAAGAGGGATCTAGTATCAACGAAGGGTGTTGTGACGGACGCTGATCAAAGGGAAGATGCCGCCACGCCCCTACGTCATTCCGCAAAGAACACGACGCTTGGTTTTAATCAACAACCTGAGCTAAATGATGCGCTTACCTTAATGAGAACCTGTGCCTCCAGTTGAATATACAGGTTCAATTCATTAGGGCCGCTGTTAATGTGTTTGGACATGTTATTGGTGATGAAGAATGGCGAATGTGATGCACACACCTGCAGATCGAGGCATCTTGTACATGTTATTTGTGTAGTTTAAATTGTATTTATTTTTGTATAAATAGATTTTAAGCAAAGCGTTCACTTCGGTTTTTATTAGGGAATGCGCCCTTCCCTGTTGTATGTTTTTCATTTAATCCTCAACTTCCTCGTGACTCATCGTTCAACAATGTCAATTTGAAGTAAAAATGCTCAAGGACTTGAAGTTCGAGTTTCACGAGTACTCAAATTACACAATCTTAAATCACGCATCGCGTGTTAACCCGTGAGTATGTATATATTCAGTTAGGGCTATATACGACATATGTGTGCCATTATGAAAGTGCATTGAATAAGTACGCATAAGAAAACTTAGTGAAAGTCGAACCGAATGTGACGGATTTTGTATATATTTACATTATTACATTATTTACATTATTACGTCAATAGTTGGATATGTTCATGTTGACACTTTTGATTTTATTTATGATCAGTTTTTAATGTATCAGAAATGCAGTGTGCGTGGTAAGGGGCTACCATGCTGATATCAGTCAATATCAGCACATACATGTATTAACATCAGAACTGTAATAACTGCTGACCATTGCC
The DNA here is from genome assembly GCA_000328365.1 of Capitella teleta. Lineage (NCBI taxonomy): Eukaryota > Metazoa > Annelida > Polychaeta > Capitellidae > Capitella > Capitella teleta. The sequence goes on along the minus strand of KB304272.1, from coordinate 24,094 downwards.
TCCCTAAGCAACCGGGATTTCAGGGAAGGGAGCATTGAATCACCATCCCCCCTCGCCATTACAGGTGCAGCGCCCTTAATCGGGCATGGGTAAATAGCGCCAGATGCAGAGGTGGACGGTGGTCAAGATTCGACCAACTGATCCGATGAAGGTGGACAACATGCAGTCACGTGACATCGATTAGCCCTTGCTGCTTCATTCCTCTGGAGTGGACGCGTATTCCGTGAAGATCATCTGCGTGCGCATTCGTTGAGGGCGTCCTCTACTGTCGATGTCAGCGGCGTCGTCGCCATGGGGCATTTGCTCATTTGAGGGTCGCAATGCGATCAATGTAGATCTCGATCACTGCCCTACATACGCCCTCACTCCTTATTCGCTTGTTTGGAAGGGGGGGGGCGGTCAGGAGAGGGCAGCGAGGGGCAATTAATTAGGCCTTGTAATTGGCATGAATGCTGACCCTTCCCTTCCCTCACCTGCGCGAAGATGTAGGTCGGCGCATGTTCAGACGCAGACGAAATGAACACAGGGGGCTCTCCTTCCAGGCCACCAACAAAGCGCTGCTCGATCTATGAATTCTTCACATCCATGAATGCGCCATCCATTTTGCTGTCGTGAATCTATGGATGCTGCTGCTGGGACAATGTGTTACGTGACGAATTGAACCAAGGTCAGCGTGCGAGGGAGGGGGGTGAGGCCTACGAAGCTTCCCTTGAACTCGTCTGAGTTGCAAGAAGCCCGATCGCTCAGGAGGCGCACTGGCAGACTGATGTATAGCGCCCTCTTTCCCGCGCAAAAAAAAAAAAAAAAAAAAGAAAAAAAAAAAAAATTCGGCGGGGAAAAATTATACTCCTTTTTTTTTCGCGGAATCTCTCATTTTGGGGAAAGGCCTCGTCTGCAGTGACGACACGACCAGGGGGGCATCGATCCGCGCGTAACAGTTACGCGGGGTGAGGGGCGGCAGGGCGACCCTCCCAAGGCCGGCGCAGATAAAGAAAAAATGCTTCCTTCGTCTCAGGACGCCAAGGTCGCGCGGCGGCGGTCCCATAAATCTCATGCGCCTGGGTACACCTGGTGGTTATGCAAATTAGGGAATTTCACCAATTCCATGGTTATACGTAAAAGCCGAAATGAATAGAATGCATATGCAGCAAATAAATTATAATTTATTTTCAATAATAGCATTTGTAATAAGAGAGATGTTCTTTCCTTCCGTGGAAAAGCGAAAAACGGAAATTTGTATTAAGTATAAGTACATTGGGGTCGAGAAGAGAGAAATTCGAAGAAATCTATTTTTAACATAGTGACGTCATGTCACTCTGTAATGCCCCATTTTTTATAACAATAATACAAGTAAAAAAATGTAATAGATGTTCTTAAAACGTTGCGGTTTTAGCATATTTCGCGATTAGAACTGAGACAGCAGAGGGAAATGAAATATATAATAAGTATATAAATAAATCGGCGATGACTCTTTGTCGACACTAAAATACATTCTCCATATTTCCGATTATAATTTCCTCAGTTTGACTGAAAGGAAAAAAAAAAAAAAAAGCAAAAAGAAAAAAAAGCAAAAAGAAGAAAAAAATACGCTCACAAAAAAAATACTGAAAAGATATTAAGCAGAAGAAAAAAAAAGCAAGCAGAAAAGTTAAAAACGACATATCACAGATGAGATTTAAAATATCCCTTTTGAAGGGAGAGTGATGTTAAGAAAACAAAATAAAAATAAAATGCAGAAAATTCGACAATGATCATGACAAAAATTAAGATTTGTTTTTCAGAATTCAACCTAAGAAAAGCGACAAGCGGCGGAGATATGTGAAATAATGAGGGGAATTTCGAGAGAGAAGAGAAGAAAGAGAGAGAGAGAGGGAAATAGACATGTCTCCATGGCAACACACGTGGTGACCAGCACTAGTAGGCTTGTTGCTATGGTAACTACAGTCAGTGACTAGGCTCTTCGTCGAGCAGGCGCCGTAGCAAGACGGGCATGGGTTGGGTCAGATGTGAGCAGAACAGCGATTGAAGTGCGCGTGCGTTCACGCCGCAAAGCGCGTGCAGGCACAGCAGCAACGCAGAATAACGCATCTTCTCGTCGGGTCTCGTGGCCGTCACGTGATCGTGCAGCGCCTGCCGCACGGTGGCGCTGGCGTCCTCCACCAGGGTCGCTGTACTCTGGCCACTCCCTTGGTGCACCAAACCTGGAATGGACGCAAATTGATACATGAATGACCCAGATCGGTGAATACCGTGGTTATGTAATAGTCTGGGCCACAATATGCTGCGATACGACCCCCCCCCTCACCGAATCGATACCTGCCCGGTCAGCGACGCTGCGATCCAGAGCGGCCGATGTTACGTAACACAGCCGCGGTCAGCGGCAGAGATTGGTCAGCGCTGATCACGTCGCCATAGCAACGGGATCGCCGAAGGTCACGCGCTGTCGATTACGCAACATTCCTGGAAGAGCGCGCATTAGTGCCGTTGGTGCTGGCGTCACCGTGGGCGGGTTCATGTCGGTCAAGACGAATCGAAATGACCATCGGTCAACGCAGTCCCTCAGCCAGTGGTGACACCGCCAACGACAAACAGAGCCATGTATGATGCAGTGACATCCACGCGCGCCAGACGACATCAAGGTCAAAGCTTTTGTTTACTTTGCAAGGTCGTTTTTGTTTCGATATCCCTCATCGCAGAGAAAAAAAAAAAAAAAAAAAAACTCTTCAGCCATTACAAAGAATCGTATATTTAGCGCGACAAGCTGAGGTAAAAGCGATAATGTTTATGAGCATTTCGACTCGCGATCGTGTTAATTTTTTTTTTCAGCTTTTTTTGAAGCGTAGCTGAAGAGTTCCTAGACGAGGGATAAATCGAGTTGACCTACTTTCCGAGGCAACCCAAATAGCGACTCAAGGGCGTCGCTCCTTTGCACGCCTATTAGAAAAGAAAAAAACTTTCGCCTTTCAAGGCCGATAGTGCAAACACTTGAAGCTAAGTGCACTATATAATTCTCGATTAATTCAAACTCCATGCAGTTTGCATCCGTATCACAGGAAGCGGTAACTATGGTAACCGTCTGAATTGACGCCAAGGCTACTGATTGGAGCGATCGATCTACGCAGATGAAAAAAAAAAAAATAGAGTAAAAAGAAGTCTCCAACCAAGGTCGAAATAACAACACGATGCTAGAAATATCGAAATAAAGGTTTTAGCAGTTCACGGCCAGAGAAAGAAATAGGTGTAATTTTTCCCTAGTTATTCACAAACATTGTTCGACCTTGTTCAGATATTGAACGAGGCTGTGCATGGCCTATCTTCAAGGAGACGTTTTTCGCCAAGGCCAGATAAAGACATAGATTGCACAACAAGGTCTCGTGATAGCTGGAGTTGACCAGCAGGGTCAAACCAGGCAGCACCCGAGAAGACCCTGGTAATTACGCAATCAACGGGTTGACCCGAGGCCTGGTATGATGTTGTCATGGCGATCGATGCAAAGCATTTGATGTCGGATCGTTTCGGGGGAAATGTCTGCACTAATAAATTAGTGATGATGAATATCACACGCGTGCGTGCTAGGAGAAAAAAAAAACCCAATTCCTCTCTCGACATGTTCAGAGACACGACCGGAAAAAAAAAATATTCCACGAATTTGTTGGCGTTTTTTTTTGTGTTTTTTTTTTTGTTTTTTTTTCAAAGTGGTTATTTGCGGTGAACGGATTTCGCGATTGGTAGACTGAGTGACTCATTGGAAGAAAAATCAACGCAAAATCAACCGAAAAAAAAAATACGAAAAAAGATCCGTCGATCGGAGGAATACGCAGATGACGAACATATGGCCGCTTGTGTTACATCATTAACGATGACCTTGAGTTGTAATCAAGGTCATTGGTGGCTTCGCATAAGGCGGTACCTCCCAAATCGTTACCCGAATCCCGATCGTGCATGACCAAATGCTATGACGTAACAAAATAAAATCACAGGTTGACCCAATAGTTATATAATATAAAATAGTTCAATGATCAATCAATGGACCACTGACCTGTGCTGCGTTGGAATAGCGTGGCCGTTCGAAGCAGACGGAACTCTTCTGGATCTGCGGCCAGGGCTTGGCATCTCCGGATGAAACCTTGCACTTTTTCCACGTCATGCATCGTTGGATAAGCGGCTTCGTCGTCCGCTGACATCGACGAACTGCCGCTGACGGCGAACTCGAAGTGCGTCTCCGCCATGTCGAGCAGGAGCAAGCGAGGCCAGGCGCCGAGCAGAAGGCCCAGCTGGTCATCGGGCGACAGGCGCACGAAAGCCGCGTGCGTCCGGCAGAAGGCCGCCATCTTGCTCAACCAGTCCGTGACGCGAGCACACACCGGAAACATGTTTTTCTTGGCCAGCGACACCCGGGAGCCCCCCGTGCCGCCCAGCGAGGACGCCACCGAGCTCTCTGAACCGGCGGGCGAGGCGGGCGGCGCCATGGACGATACCGAGGGGGGCCGCCCCCCCAGCGCCGGCGCCCACTCGGAGTGCACCCGGCCGCACAGGATCGACTCCAGGATGCTGTCACCGGCGCCGGGGGCCGGGGTGCTCTGGGTGCGAGATCGCTTGCAGGAAAGGTCAATGGGTTCATCTTGATGCTGCTGTCCAGGTAACACACACTCGGAGTGACTGCGCTTGACCGCCGCGGCCGACGGAGGGGTCAAGCGTCCAGCGCGAGAGCAGCCGCAGCGACACCGAGGGTTGACCACCGGCGACGGCGAATTGCGGAAGAGGCGAGCGTAGGGCGACGTGAGGTTGCCTTTGAGGATGTTGAACAGGGTGCTGCTGCTTCCCTCCTGGGCGGGGCAGGGGGGAGACGGACTCGGGCTGCCCGAGGATGACGAGGACGACGAGGATGACGAGACCAGAGCGGCCAGTCCTCCCCCTCCCCCTCCGCCGCAGCTGCTGTCCTGGCTGTTGACGCTGTCCCGACCGGGAGACCGCGACGAGGACGCCGCTGATCCCAGGGAAGCGGTCCTCACCCGGAAGAAGTCCTCACGCCGTCCTCGCTGCTCAAACGCCTGCTGCACGGGATGCTGCACGATGGCGAGGGACGGGTGGCCCAGGGTCGGGTGGCCCAGGGTCGGGTGGCCCAGGTTCTTGGGCGAATGCCGGACATCGTGGAGCAGAGGCGAGAGGGGGGGAGGGTGCGAGGGGGGGCTGTCCGGGTGCACCCGACGCTGGTGAACGTCCATATGGTGGTACATGGCAGGCGTTAGCATCGTGAACCTGCGAAGGAGAAATTATGTAATCGCGAAGGGCCACGACAATACATCAAAGGAGCCGCCAGAAGGGCGCTTTTTTCCACGGTTCGCAGGAAGAAGAGGGAAAAAGAGGAGTTCCGAGAAGGCGCCGAGGGAAGCAGGTCTCGTTTCTCGGACACGGCCAAAAGATCGATTCGTTATCAATCACTCGCTTGGCATCAAGGCCGGAGCACCTCCGCATGGCACACACGGGGGGCAGACGGTGTGTGGGGCTGTATCCCGGTCAGGGGTTATAGCACCGAGCCATCCAGTGCACGTGCGGCAAGGCAGAAAAAGCGCGCGCTTTCCACAGAAGTGGCGCATTTTTGTCTCGGCATGACGACGAAATTGAATGTGCTGGAAATAGGCTAATGCTCGCATCTCGCAAGTGGGGCATATGTTACGTAATGTCTGCTTTCGATTATGACGTCACACGGGTCAGCCGGTCGTCCATTACAATGGTCTGCTGACCATTCGTATATGCAGTGGTCAAATTTCTTGTACAACACCTCAATTGTGTCAACAGATCACAGGATTTACCATTTCTAACGAAAAGCTTGCTTTTGTTTATAAACTATTAAACTGCTAACGTTGAGCTATTTATAAATCTAATAATAATAATTATAAATTTATGCGCTAAGTTCCTGAAATATTAGACCATGTTAAGTGTGCTCAGGGAACGAAATTATAAATTACTTGCGCGCTGAGGTTTTTCCTTCGGCGTGTGCACTGAACAGTGACTCACAATCATACCCAGACATTCGCCACGGATGTCAGCAAGAAAAATGCCGCGAAAACTCCACAAACCTCCAATATTATACATGTACGAACTACACTAGTCCTAAAGTATCCGAATTATAACCAATCAACACTTACTTTTTAACGAATTATTCCATTCCGCTGTAAGAAAGTTCAAGTGTATACAACGACGCCAGTGGCTAGTGTCCACTACGCACAGCCGCTGACCGAATTACGTGCACACAGAAAAAGTAAATCACAAGTTAGCATCCGACGGAATGAGAGGAGTAGATCCCAGATATTGGATGAGCAAGCGAAGAGAAAGTCCGTTCCATTGACCCAGAGCGGCGGCAGCTCTGTCTGTGATGCTGGTGTTGCTCAGCACAGCGCCATGAGCAGAATGCTGCTGTGCCATGTACTAGCAGCAGATAGAGAGAGCAGAGAGCAGAAAGAGAGAGCAAGAGAGAGAAGCTGCTGCTGAGGCTGCAGTGCATTCGGTCTATTTCCAGCACTGAACACGTGCAGCACGAATCGCTGGCCTTGAGTGGGCGGGGCTTACGGGGGCCGTCTCAAAGAGCGCGCCGTCAACTGCCTAATTAGGCAATTGACGCCTCCTTAACGCCGTGACTCGTTGCGGGGGAAAGTGGGTCGTACGGCCTAAAACGGCGACGTTGCAACTATGGGTGAATATATAGCGACCTCGATATTAATTAGCTTCGATTGATGCATCATGTTTGATGTTTTCTATTTTGCAGTTGACTTCACAGCGGCTTTAATTCACTCACTGGACGTTTTGACTGGTGACACGCGCGCGCTAAAAGTCCGCTGAATGGGAGGAGGTTCAAGGTCTCGCCTTCACCTCCCCACACTTCTCCCCTTCAGCGCTCGCCTCTCGTCCCATTTTCCCGTTCTTTCTTAACATTTTCATTGACATTCTGTTCATTTGAAGAATCACGTGATCTTATTTTTATGGAGTGTCAGCCCATTAGTTCGCATTGGGCCAATCGGTCTCATTTGACATTAACCAGTGCAGCAATGGTAAATACACGGCCCTGGCATTTGGCGGAGGGTCGCAGTGACCTTATAAGGCCATGATGTAATGCACGCGCTGCACGTTCGCCGACGAAGGTGCGTTATGATTCATCTTCCTCGACGACAGGGAAAAGTGCGTTATGATACGCGGTCTCACTGAGTCTGTTGTTCATCCACGGAAACTAGACCGTTGGTTTTCTCTCCATTTCCGCTGTATTGGGCTGAAATACACCATTACACGCATACAATTAATAATGATCCGATAACTGAAGCAGATTATTGGTTACCAACACTCGTTTTAACTCAGTGGCCTCGCTCTAATTATGCAATAATGACCGCCACCTGATAACGTGAAAACGATTACAGGCACCAATACTATGCTGTTTATTTCCGTTATCATTAATACTTATCAGCACGACTTGGTAATTTGGGCTCCGGATCCACGGTTAATGCATGACGTCAGACATTTTGAATATTATCCGAGTGAGACGCCAATTGAAACCGCAATGTTTGCATTGACACGAATCGACGTACTTTTTATGATCTTGTGATGAATATCTGGCCGAATTTTTTCTTCTTCTCGAAATGACAGCAACATGAATATGAAATGTTTTCCTGTTCTTTACACCTCCATCGCTATAGAGCACTTCTCCGTGTGGTGTACACATTCACCAGTAACGAAATTAAATGTTTTTCACCTGATCTTCCAACAGCAATCTTAACACATGTTTTGTTCTAATTAATGTAGACTAAGGATCCTTATAATTATTATTATATTTAGTGAAGGATCTCTAGTGTAGATATGGGTGCTTTCCTTTGCGATATTACAAAGCGTGGCTGCCAGGTGTCCAGCCTATTCGTCAGCGGCGATCTCAGATCTCCGCTGATGGTAATTGTGGGTTAACAACTAGAAGTTTTTCTGGCGTCAAAACCCGTGGGCATTCAGCATTGGCAGACACGCTGAGAATCCTGTATTGAAATCATCTATTATGAATGCGCGGCACTATTCAAAAGCACACCCGTCCAATTTCCTAGTGAACTCAGCCAATTTACGCCGACATTCCAAGAAGTTTATAAGTGCAGGCGCACTCAGTCATTTGCCTCATTTGCATAAATTAATGTGTCCAGGGAGCATACCTTGCGTGAATTGAATCGCGATGAAGTCCTTTTCGCGCCATAATTATTCTCGAGATTGAGCGTGCTCTACGTGAAGTCGGCTCTAAGTATAATTCATGGGTTGCATTTGACCAGTTCATCGAGGAGCAGCTAAGAGCACTTCAGCTGCATTGATTTCATGCTCTGTTGTACCAATAAAATCATAAATAGTACTAGTTTTGGAATTTTTAAAAATCGGTTGATAAGCAGACACCGAAAACTGAAACAAAGGTCAGGTCAGGTCAGGTCAGGTCGTCATATTTGAGTCGTTTTATAACAGGACCATTCCACCATTTGTTTATTGCTTGTGCCAAAAACTAAAAAAAAAAAAAAAAAAAAAAAAAAAGAGTTTTAGACCCAAAGCTAGAAGGGATAACAAATAATAATAATAATAAGGCCCCACACAACAAAAAATTAACGTTGACAGGATGGTGCATTTACAATAATCACAGTGACAGTGTACATAAATAAATGGATTACTAACACTGATGAATCGATCTCGCGTGGTTATTAATTAATGGATTAGAATTGACCCGGTCCCGGGCCTTCTGTTCTGGCGCCCGCATCATCCGAATGGTTTGGGTGGAGCCGTAAAACCCCATCATGCATGTTTGTATTATTGAATCTTGATAGAATGTGGGAGTGCAGACGAATTGTAGTAAGTCTAATCAACCATAAACGTATAATCACAATTGTATACTTTTCAGCTGTGCTCGCATTTATCGGCCGTGCACTCAGCGGTGTCCGATTTCCAGGAAAAATACAACCGTCTGCACCGCCAACTTGCCAAAACAATTACCGGATATGCAATATGGATGTTTTAATGAATGTTTAATTCATATTCTCCCACTTTTTTTGAGGTCAATGTAATCATAATATTGTCATGTTGTGGTGAATTTCCCTGAATACTTCCCATTTGTGATGTATGTAGTGATTTGTGTTGTGTCTTAAGAGAAACACTAAAACATATAAAGATTTTCGTTCAATTTTTTTTGGCACTCAGCATAAATAAAAAACAAGTCTATAATGCGAACATTAGGCTTCATTTCACGAAATATAAGGAGTAATCAAGCAATTTGAATGACATTTTTTTTTCAATTGAAGAAATGAAGGATCCCCCTGTCCCCGAAGCGGGTTCATTTGCAAAGTAGGTCAGGGGCAACGAGGTTAATACGTCAGCGAGAATTTTATAATTTGTTCAATCGAGTGTTCGAGCGGTTTATATATAAAACTGAGGATATGGTTTGTGTATTTTATTATTTAATTAGGTGGGAAAATATATCGGGATTAGTTTGTGTGAGTTTGAGGCTGGTATTAGCGTTCTTAATTGCCAAATTACACAATTTTCCACGAGCGTCTGAAATTGAGCGCTGAATTCATGATCATTTCATGTAACTTCCAGTTTTATATACAGTTGTATCTCCGTCTGTATATGAGAATATTCAGACGGCATTCTGTCTACCAACTATCCACTCCACAGTTAAACAAGCAGAAGAAATTACAAAGAGAATAAATAACAAAGCTTTATAACACAGCAAATCCACCGCATAGCGAGAATCCTCAAAAGAGACGCAAACTGCTTAACATCGGGGTTCGCTAAACAGACAACACATGTAGCAACATTGGTGTTTGCCGGCTTCCAGTTGAGGTGAGTCCAAACTCCCGAGTCCTCTGAGTGGGAGACTGGTGTCAGTGAGTGGACGATGGAAGGGTATTTATGCACTAGAATTGGCACTCCATTGTGGAACGTGCAAAGCAGATGATCTCAGATCAAGTGCAGTGCTAGGGTTGCATTGGATGGTTCCACAATACATGCGTTGTGCCCAATTCAAACTAAACAAGAAGCATGGTTGTGTGCTGAATGCAAGCACGAGATTGATATTTGAGGTTGTTATTGCATGTTTTCCGTGTGCATTATTCTTTTACATTCAAGTATTAAACGTTTTTTTATCTTCAAATAAATATACCATTATTACTATAATATACTATTATTGGCTGCGTACAGAGCCACTATGACATTATGCGATAGAAGAATGACTTAGGAGTAAATAAGGAGAAACGCACACAGCAATTCTTGCTGGTTGATCACTCCACGATTTAATTACACGCAGAGAACGACATTCTCTGAAATAGCACAAAGTTATAATCGCCGAAGATGAGAGCTGTGGCGATATCAATAGGAAAGATCACAGAGGGATCTGCTAGGGATCAAAAGATAAACTTCCCTGGAAACAACGGAGAGCAGAGCGCAAATTGTAAAGGTCAAAGTTGACGTTCGGCCTGCCTGCCCCTTCCTCCCACACACGGACCTGCAGTTCATCCCCAGCCAGGGCTTCCCTCAAATAAACCCCTTCGAACGACCTGACCCTGTGTCGCGACAGATCTGCTCCCAGAGTGGACAAGCGCCCATCACGGGCAGCGATGACCGCTGCGTTGTGACAGAACGCGGAGTATTTCGATTGGTTGGCGTGATGGTAGTAATCGGTGTCGCTCTCCTGGATGACGTAATGCACGGTGGCGGGGTCATCGGGTACACTCTTCTCGGTCAGCCTCTTGACGTCAATCCGCGCCACGTTTTTCGCGTGTTGGGTGAACCATTCGGGGAGGGGCGTGGCTCTGCGTGACTTCCGGTCAGCCAGCACTAAGCGCACGGCTGACCTGTACAGCGGCTGCTTGGTGCGCAGCGAGACTGCCGTGTTCACGTGAGAGTATGACGAGCCCCCGATGTTGACGATCTGGTCGGTCACTTGCATCGGTTTGTAGAGAATGCTTTTATCGTGGATGCCAGGCAAGAATTCGTATTCGCTGGAAACCATGAAGACGAGGCGCTGCTTCCAAACGCGAGCCAAAGTGTCCGAGACGGCGAATTCATCGCCAAGCATCGACGGCGCGTACATCATTATGCGAAGCGACTCGCAAAACTTGGCGATGACACTCATTGAGATGTTCCCTGAAAATATATTTTATCCGGTAAAAAATAATGACGAGGACGACATATTAGTCAAAGGTATCAATTGACTTAATTGTCATTAATTAAGACATTTGTTTAAAATTGCGATTGTGCGCTAATTAAGGATGCAAGTGGGGAGCCAGAACAAGCTTTAACAAGATACGTTATGATCGATGGCGAAATTTAAAGCGAGCTTCACTTCCATGAAACAAGCATCAGAATTTCACTAGGAAACAAATCCACTTGTCTAATGCATTACTAAAAAAGTAATTATGAGTTATATGGACAAGTAGGATATCATTCATAAAAGCAAAATTTGTAATCATAACGTACCTCAATTAATAAAGATGGCGACAGAGCAATAGGAACGCCAGTCCGCCCTGGGGACCGACTCATATCAGAATAATTATCTAATATTATTCGATGGTAGCGATGGACAAATTTGCGTATTTTAGAGTTTAGAAGATCTTCGGATTCAGAGTAACACGGAAGCGGTGATTTGCTTTAATAGACACGCACCATGTTTGTCAAGGTCAGAAAAGGTGAATCCAGGCATGACGGCCTTGAGACGCAACTCATCTTCGTCAAACTCCAACTCAGGCAACTGCCGCGGATTCACGATACGACTTTCTCCTGAGAGGCATCGCGTTGAATCGTGACGTAATGACTGAACGTTTTGTATTCTTCTTGCGAACGACGCCGTTGTGATCGTCCTGAGGGGAGTCATCTCTGGGAAAAAAAATGTCAACAGAATCATTCTCAGGCGTTTGGTCTAATATTATGACCAATATTGGTGCAAATTATACACACTTATAGAAATGCAGTAGAATCTGTATGATGTAACCATAACGCACTAAAGAGTACGTTATGCTGAGGCTTGCATTAAAGACTGAAATGGCTTGCCGTTTCAAAAGGGAACGTTATGATTCCGACCTACAAGGCTTGTTTGTATTCAGAGGGGTTGACAGCAATTAATACAAATCATATGCGTGGCGATGATTCCATTATCCGATTCAGAATACTCCTCACTCACATTAAAACCGGAATGTTTACATAAAATCTTCAATTCCTAATCTCCTGAAGTGTAAATTTATCTAATTACATAAAAGATGAACCCACCTCTAAATTAACTCAAACCCAAAACGTAGTAGGAACTACGGAATGCCGAATTTATCATTAATCAAGTTTCATGTCTTTGCGCCATTTCAGCCGATTTATGTGAAAACTCTCATTTCCAAATCAAGAGTATGTCGAAGAACGTGATTCATTATTAAATGTTAACTTGACATAAGCTAAACAAATGCACATCAAACACTATTCATAATGGTAATTATTTTGGAATATAACACGTGTTAGTCGAGAAAAGATTTTTTTTGTTTTTTTTTTTTGTTTTGACAATTAACATGTAATTATACATGTATCTCAATTACTTGTTGACTCGTTGAAATCACGCTGTAATTCCATGTAATAGTACTTAAAAATCAAATTACTGAATCATCCATTTGAAGAAGGAAATTACAATAATCATAAAGACGAAGAATACGGTGTACGTAGATGTTGTTTGTAATGTTTTATGTATAGTGCTTAGTTCATGACGTGTAATCTTTTTCTTTGATGTTCTGTGACAGTGTTGAGATTCATTTTGGTTCATAGTAGGAAATGTTATTTTGGCAGGATGTTTTGGAAACAGTGGTATATGGACTATTCGTCGAGTAGTAATGTGTGTGTGTGTGGGTTTGTTTGTTTTTTTTTTTTTTTTGTTTTTTTTTTTTCCTTTGGGGGGGGGGGAATAAATTGATAATTTCATGTGACGCTGTTCAATCTCATCAAAATATTATGCAATCGCTTAAAGCTTAAATGGAGACGGAGCGAGAGGAGGAGCCTTACTGGACTCGTGGCTCGAGCAGGCAAGCCGTGAAAACGCATGAATACCCAAGAAGCGCACGGTTGTTTAACACAGGGTCAAGTGTGATTCCGGACAGACAATGACCGGTCGCTGGTCGCGTTGTACAAGTTGTCTCTGAATAAAGGATCACTTACACGTTTAGTGGTCGGGTGGGTTTCAGGGTGGTTGCTTATGGCAGGTGGTCGCTAACACAGGTTTTACTGTACGTCTGTATGCAGTGGAAATCCCAGCCTCAGAAACCGCCATGAAGTGCGTTATGATTTCCTTCTATGAAGTGCGTTATGACTTCTTTTCATGAATTGCGTTATGATTTCCTTCTATGAAGTGTGTTATGATTTCTATTCATAAAGTGCGTTATGATTTACTTCTACGAGGTGCGTTATGATTTCTTTGAATGAAGTGCATTGATTTCACAGCTCAAAACTGGACTGGAAATAGGAGTAAGATTTTTATTCTCATCCAAACTGAACATGATGTAATAATGTCGCTAAAACCGCCAGCAAATGTTACTCATAGCATAAAACAAAATTGATGGGTTAATTAGTCAATTAATTAAGACACTCTGGAATCAGGAATTATAGGAACTACTGAAAAAAAGATGTTTAGCAAGAAAACATTGAATTGAAACCGGGTCAAACTTTCATTCACATGACGCAAGATTTGCTTAAAACGCAAAAAAAAAAAAAAGAAATACATGGAAACATAAAGAAAAATCCGCATTTTTTTCTGAGCAGAAAAAAAAAAAAAAAAAAACATATTACAAGGAAATGAAAAACACCAAACAGAAAATTCAGATCGCGTGCTAAAAAAATATAGCAGAGCACAAGAAAAGTGTACAAATACTGCATGCTATGTATACCCTGAATGGAAAAACACGGTAAACTTGTTAATGAGGAGCAACATATCCGATCGTTAGTGCCCTAAATACAACCAGAAAAAAAAAACATATTGATTAATTAGATGACACTTAGGATGACATGTACGGATAGTCCCAACGAGAGGCAGGGACAGATGTCGTTTTGATCGACTGAGGTGAAGTGAACTTGAGCAGGTAGTGGGGTCCTCCGGCCTTGTCGTTGGTGCCTGGGAAATGCCAAAATGAGGAAATATTCGCGTGGAATTCCCGCTTTACGTCACCTGATTTCCTGGCCCCCCCAAACGGTTGCTGGGAAACCACCGATCCCGTTGATTTGTCGTTGACGTAAAAGTTGCCGGCGGAAAATCTCAGAGCTTCAGACGCCTCTTTCAAAACGGCTCTGATTGATAAAGGGTCAAGGTGAAAAGGTTAAGGTTTTCAAGTGAGCACCCACGGGTCATCAGCGTAGATGGCACCGGTCAAGCTGTACGGCGACGTTTGGTCAATCAGCTTCAGAACGCTTTTGTATTCAGCGTCCTTGTAGACGTAAACAGTGAGAATGGGTCCAAAGATTTCCTACAGGGGGCAGTGTCATCACTCGCCAGTGCTGGATTAAAACGCACGCACCTCTTGCATTAGCTTCTCATTGGGATCGGTCGTCTGCAGAATGGTCGGCTGCACGTAGTAGCCCTGGCTGTCATCGCATTCACCTCCTGCGATTATCTTCACGTTTGGCGATGATTTAGCGTGCTCCAAATATCCCTTAATTCGGTTAAACGACTGTGCACGAGATAAAGAAAAAAACACACTCATCAAAGTTACACGATTGTCAAACTGACAGCGCCATCTATGACGGCAGACAGGAAGCTGTCGGCCTCGAGCGGAGAACCCAGCTTCATGTTCTTGTGCTCCTCGGTGAGTCCCTCACGAACCGTGTCCCAACATGACTCGGGAACGTACATACGAGACAGGGCCGAGCACTTCTGGCCGCTGTACTCAAAAGCAGATCTGAGCGACCCGTATACCACGCTCTGCAGGTTGGCCGTTGGGTGCACAAAGTGGAAGTTCTTCCCACCACACTCTGCAATGAGCAAACGTTGATTTAACTGCACCGTTCAAACGACCCCTGACTGACCTCCGATCAAGCGAGGGAAGCTCTTGTAGTTGGTGATGTTCTTAGCAACCTCTTGCCACAAATGATGGAACGTCCTTGAAGCAGAGTCAAAATGACGACACGAGGGGAAGCATCGACTTACTTTGCGCTCCCTGTGAAGTTGATTCCTGCCAGGAGGGGACTGCCGCACACAGCGTTACCAAACACAGGCCCATCGGCCGGGACGAAGTTAATGACCCCAGAGGGAACACCAGCCTCCCGCAGGATCTTGTAGCAGATGTAGGAGGAGAGCATTGCCGTGTCAGAAGACTTCCACAAAACCACGTTGCCCTGGAAACCGGACAAAGGTCAAAGGGGTGCTGACCTTGAGTGCAGACGTACCATGAAGGCAGGGGCGCCTGCAAGATGGCCGCTGATGGCTGTGAAGTTGAACGGAGCGATGGCCGCCCAGAATCCCTCCATGCCGCGCAGAATCATGCGGTTGTTGGACTCTTGCGTGCTGATTGGCTGCCACTTCTGTGCGTTCTGTAATCAATTGGTTAGCGCAGAGCAACAGAGACTCACGCCTCACCAGGCCAAACTCAACATTGAAGCGGTAGAAGTCAGCCAGCTCGCACGCGGCGTCAATCTCTGCCTGCATGATATTCTTCGCCTACGAAGCTCAACCAGTAAGTGCACAGCGCAAGAGAATCGCTGCTCACCTGGCCCAGCATGGTGCTCGCAAGGAGATCCATGCGGTACTTGCCACTGACCAAGTCGGCCGCTCGCAGGAAGATGTCGGATTTCTCCTCCAAGGGAACTCGCTCCCAAGCGGAATGAGCCTCCTGGCTCACTTTGATGGCCTTCTCCAAGACGCCCTACGAGGGAAGCAGAGCAGTCACACTGATGCCACCTGGTGTGCACTTACTTTGTCCGCGTAGTAATACTTGGCCAACTTGTTCTGGTGGTCGAATGGCTGAGGGAGGAACGTGAGGTTTTGCTCCTCGAGGAATTTCAGACGGACTCACCCGGACTTGGTAGCGGACGTCGTTGTTCCGGATCTCCTCGTCGCCAACGACAATGGGAACATCGTGCACCTGGGAATCGTAGAACTTTATCTTCTCCTCCAATTCCTTCCGCTCGGGACTTCCCGCCTCGTAACCAAGGACGGCTTCATTTGTTGCCGTGTAGCTGTGAATGGTGGCAAGGGGCGACCTTTGTGCACTCAGTCTGCAAGGCAACAGTCAATGAGAGATAAAAGACAGTGTTAACTCGTGAATTCTGTTTAGAATTCTGAGCACTTTTTGTGGAATTGACGCTTTTTATAGAGTAAATTTATTATTACTAGTGATGGGCAAATATTGAACTTGTCCAAATAGTTCAAAGCCAAAGCTTCTGACAGATGATTTTCTCAAAGTCGAATATATACGCACTCTATTACAGCAATCTCTTCCTTATATATGCCAGTCAGCTCTAACTACCCATGCCCTTCGCGGCTCAAGAGCAATCAAGAGCACAATTGAAGCTTCTTGCTGCATGATTGGTCAGAGCTGTGCCTCTTAGCCCCGCCCCTCCAGTTTTAACCAATAGATAGATTTAACGAAATTCACTTATTAGTGAGAATACAACGGCCAGCCTTCTCGGCAAACATGAGCGTGATATCCACAATGTTTTGATAAATTCTTAAATCAAACACAAATGAATTAAATTCAAATAAAATAATTAGTTCAGAACTTCCTCTGACTCAGTTGAACACTGTTCAACGTTGCTTCCTCCCTTGAGATGAGTTTTCTTCGTGTGGGTGATGAGAGGGGTTATCGATAGGTCTTTCTTTTCCTTTCCTCGGGGCGAGCGCACGTGGCAGATGTTGCAAGCAGCTCATAAGAGGGATGTCGATGCAAGGAGAAAACAGCTTCCAATTCGGGCTGTTGCGTACAGGCACGATGAACAGCAAAATATGTGATATGGGCAAATTGTGCCCATATCACATATTTATATATTATTATATATTTCACAATTCTCAAAGGCATGGCACTAATTGTGATTGTTGGTATTTGTTACCATCATAGCATCATATATTTGCTCTCACAACAATGCTCATAACTTACTCATGAAAGTTTGTCTCGCTCTTTAGAAGTTTAAATTAGAAATCAGTGGATTCCGAGTATCCTTTGTTGATTCTCATCTGTTGTTATGCACTGAAGCGCTTAATTACACTGGGGCCGCATGCAGGTGAGTAAATTTAAGACACGCATAGTTAAATTAAATGATAAAGTTTTTAAACTTTTTTTTCTTTATATTAGTATGCGTGGCACTCCATTCATTTGAAGCCGAAGTTTTGGAGATTAGCCAGTCCAAAGTCCAAAGCCAAATATTTGCCCATCACTAATTATATTATTAATTGACATTCTCACATTTTCCATCATTGAAAAGTCAAAAAAAAAAAAAAAATTTTGCTGAATACATTTGTCCATAATTCAATAATTATCACCTATCTGGTGATATGAGCATCAATAGGTGATAAGTAATCAGCAGGAGACCGCTCTTATCAGACTCCTTTATCAGTTGAAACACTGAGAATATCGACACATGCTTATATGGCTCGAATAAAAATAAATAAACAATTCATCGTGCACTTAGACCAAATTTCAACTTTCATCTGCTGACAAAAGAATTACAAAGATTCCACAACAGATGAGAACAAATAGCCCACAGAAAATTTAAATTTTAACGTCAGCATAAAAATAGAGAAACCTAGGACTAGAGTGAAACCAACTGAACATATTCAACAACATATTGCATGAGGTGGCAATACGTGCATAAATGATACGTGCATAATGAGGTGGCAATACGTGCATAAATGATACGTGCATAATGAGGTGGCAATACGTGCATAATGAGGTAGCAATACGTGCATAAATGATACGTGCATAATGAGGTGGCAATACGTGCATAAATGATACGTGCATAATGAGGTGGCAATACGTGCATAAATGATACGTGCATAATGAGGTGGCAATACGTGCATAAATGATACGTGCATAATGAGGTGGCAATACGTGCATAAATCTGAGTGCACTTATTGCTACTTCAACAATTTTCATAATTTTTATGTCGTTTGATTACGGCAGTTTATCTGGTGCATATCCTGTGATTGTAGGACAGATGCTTAGGTGGGGAAATGTATTCAAATGTGAGGTGGACTGGCATCTTTGTGAGCTTAATGTCGTGTCCCCTTGTTGTTGTTTCATTGAATGAACTTCCAAACCCAACCGAGTTACAGTAATACAGCAGGTGAGTCATATCATCCCTCTCTGATACAACAGTGAGATTGCAGCTGATACCATTGAATTCGAAAATATGATAATCACATGTACAACCATCATGAACCATGGTAATGGGGGTAGAATTGGAAGTTCTTTCTTTCTTGAAGGATGGGAAAATCCAACTCCATTGTGCATGACCTCCAGCAATCAACTCTCAATGATATTAATTTATTTATTCAACACGATTTTTCAACTGGTCCAACCAGAGACTTCACCAAACGGACTAAAACAGATCAGAGCCAGGTTTTAGTACTTTTAGTGGGCTGCGGACAAACGGACTGGAGGGCATATTGATCCCTACCAACCGGTAAATGTAATATCAAATTACGCAATCAGCCGACCTGTATACTTTGAATTGTTGATCATGAAATACAGGCCTATTATTATAACATAAAGTAATCAACGCAATTGAGATCAGCCATAATATAGGTCTACCCAACTTCCTACCATCCATTTATATACAATTGAATTGATAAACTCTTTATGAATATTAATAGGGAACATAGAACTATTGGCATTACGCTTTAATAGCTAACAATTGCTGTCGCCTTTCTATCGTTGCTCATTATGAGCCACTTTGACCAATAAATATTGAACTTGAAAATTCACAAGCCAGCCTCTGCGTCCAGGTGAGATTCCATTTGCCATAGCTTATTTTTATTGCACGCTGATAAAGACAGAGGGCTAAACATAAGTAAACTATTAAAAATGATCCCAAAAACTAATTTCCTTTTTTTTTTATTTTTATTTTTTTTTATAAATTGGGTCAACAAATGATCTGAATCTACGATAAATGCATGACATGATGACTGATGACATGATTGAGGTCACGCTCTGATTAACTTCATCAATGACCTTTCCAAAGCATGATGGCAGCAGACACAAGCATGACGGCGAGGATACCGTGATGTCCAATCACTCGATAGCCAGGGACATGACATGAGCAGAGTCACAATGTGACTGTCATGACTGAATCATGACTGAATCGTCATCTCAGTCAGCTGGGTCGACCAGACGGCCCAGCAGGTCAGGCATGCCATCATTCACGCTGGACGAATCGAGAGAAACCAAAGGGCGCTCACCTCCGACAGAATGTAGCCAAAGTCTTCTGAGCTGTAAACATTTTGCAGTTCAAACTGAATCCAATGAAACAACAAAGAAAAATGAACGAAATATGTTTTTCCTTTAGTTTTCGATGAACGACAGCAACGACCCAAGTACGTACAGATACATCCGCAGTGCCTACAATTAAATAGCTCTGTATGTTTTAAGCTCAATTTGTTGATTAAGGTATGATTATCTATTTTGTTACTTAATTGTGATGGATAGATATACTATGTGACATAAATATATTGGAATTATCTAATATTGGTTCACTACGAGGCATTCACTTTTCGATGGTATATTCCTACGCGGAAAGTGAGGCGTGTGAGTCTCGACCAATCACAGCTGAGCTTTTCAGACACACCCACCAACTACTTGTCTTCTTGAACGTGTGCTAATACTAGTACCATATGTCCTCGTTATAGGCCATTAATAGATAAGAATAGAAGAGATAACTTTGATAAGACGATTACAATTATATACTAGCATAACCCGGAAGAAGATGTCGACGCACTGCTCTCTTGTGAAGACACGTTGTAAAGATCATGTCCGATCATGTATTGTTTTAATCCTTATAATATTATCACCTGATCACTACTTTGCTTTTCCGCTCAAGGTGCAACATTTATCATTTCTATCCTTTCTATCACCTTAAGACCTTCTTCGTTAATCCTGTTTTTCTCAAATTATAATCTTATTGTGTAACTTGTTCTGGTATGATCACGAGCGATCATCTCGATGTACACAGGGCTAGCGTTTGGAATAAATACCGGCTGCAGCTAGCAGTCGGGGGAGTATCTTTGGAATCCGTCTCCAGTTGTTCATCCGTTGCTATCCTAGTCTCCATATTAGGGCGCCTTTGTCCACGCGACTCAGAACTAATATATTCAGGGCTAGAAGCAACCGAACTTTACAACGTAAGCTAGTGTGTATGATGAGATATGTACAAGTACAGTACTATAAAGAATGGGCCAAAAGTAGTCCAAGCTATCTACTCCATGTTAAAGATCCCAATGCTTTCCAAAGGTGCTACAGTCAGACTACTGATACCAGTGCTTGGGTTGTGTTTCTGCCTGGTTGGAAGCCAAACTAATGGGAGATAGGAAATTTTTGACCAACAAGTAATCGTACAATCTTTTGTGGACCAGTTTCTCCAGAATGTTTCAGAACACAGGCAGGAGAGAAATGGGTCTGTAGTTACAAATTTCTTTTGGAAACCTTTCTTAAACAATGGTACAATCCGTGCTATTTTCATTTTGCAAGGCACAGTTCCTTCTAAAAACGAGAGGTTTAAAATGTAGAGTAAAGGAGAAATCAGTAGCTTAATTAATTGCAAATAAAATAATCAAATTCCACTAATTTTTCAGACAAAAAAAAAACAAAAAACAATGCATGTAAAAACAACACTTTTGCGTGGATTATATGTGTCACAAGGGATCCTAAAGAGCAGGTTTGTGCATCATGTGAACCTGCTTCCAAAAAGGAACCCATTGATACCAAATTTGCCCAGATAAGAGACATTGAGTGAATCAGCAGCACCTTGCGGTTGCGCTGACCAGTTTAGTTACCAACTGTTCACAGTCCAGTTTAACTGGATTACTTATGCATTTTCTATCAATGATTACATCAGTTGATCAGGAGTGAGCAGGTCAATGACAGCGCTAAGCAGTACGGTTATTAAAGCACTCGCTGGAAACGCACCGACCCGTGTCAAGGCTGAGATCTACAAACGTCTTAAAGAGCTCGGTATAGCAGCGGACCGACCAACGAAACGTGGCACCAAAGGCTTTGGCAGAGGGGCCATACCTGTATGGATCAATGGGTCACCGGGTCATTCAGCTAATCCGACTGTCAACAAAGCCCGAGGCAGCAATCCCTGCAANCTCATCTCCATCCCCAGGGCCCCACGCCAAACGAGCCACCATCGCCAGTTCACCA
>KB304240.1:149979-182520 GCA_000328365.1 Capitella teleta | reverse complement strand
ACACCCCATTTCTGACGTTCAAAAAGAGCTGTTGATAGTNATCGGGGTCAACTGGTTAAAGATATTGAAATGAACACGAACGAGGTCACACTTTTCTCAGTTTTATTAAAGGTAACACGTATGCCATATGCGACGGCGAGCTTCGCCACAAACAGTGTCTAATGCAAAGAGTCATAACGTTATTACAGTATTAACACCCCATGTCTGACCGCTTATAAAAATAATATGGTTGACGCATTTGACTGACAAATGCTTTTCGGATTGCTTATTGAGTAGCCGTCGTGGCAATGACAATTACGGTTTTCCTAACAATTAATTGTAACATAGCTTCCGTTTCTCACACGTTAATACAGGGGAGGTTGCCTCATTCACTAGCCTGTCCCTTATAAAACTGCTAATGAACTCGTAAGGACGAGGAGGTTGAACTGCGTTCCACCCGTGCCCTTCAACCCTTGGGGTCATATGCCAGCAGTTGTGCCTCGTCCCGTTCATTCCCTCATGTCGTTGTTTGTCCATTTCTTATCAGGTCATCATTTCTCCTCCCTTCAAGGTTCCCTTGCTGACACTGAAGGATGTTATTTCGAGATGTTTGATACACATTTTCTCACATCATATTCTCAAACGGAAGATCTGTTCCGTGGTCCTCCTGCCTTTCCTACAGCCTTCCTGTTCATTTACAATCTTGACTTTTCTTGTGGCCTAAGTATCGATTACTAGTATATAGTTACCATTAGTATTATGCATGGGGCGATAGTTCGATGACGCATAATAATATGATTACGGTGATTATAATGAAACACTGTCACGAGCGATTGTAAGGACATCGAGTCATTTGGCTGCATGACGTAATGACATATGCCCATCTCACGCACTTACTTGCCTATGGAGACAATGTTGGCGCAAACATTAGTTGGAACATGACGCAGGCCTGCGTCAGAACGAGAAATACATATCGCTGTTGTCGTGAACCAATTTTGATCCTTTCAAATCACATGGGATGTGGTAATGTTTATCTTGACAACAATGTGTGAATTTGAATTCTTCATGGTCGTAATTATTGCATGGATAACGAAGTGGTGTTTTACCGAACTCTGACACTATAATTGTCAATTAATTGTCAATAATTGTTGAACAGTCAATCAAACGCGTGAAATGACATTGCAAAGTTTGGATAAAAGTATATCTCGTAAAACCGACGCTGTCAACAGCTACCAAAGGCGATACAACTCGATGCTAGCCACAAATGCAATTAAAGACAAGGCCTAAAGTTAGAAGGAATAACATGATACCGTTTGTTATTGCATTACAACTATTCCTTTGTGCCAGTGAATTAGATATCTGCAGTGCCTTGCTGTGACCTCGATTAGGCGGCTTCAGAGAGTGTTACGACGAAATGATCTACAGGAAGAGATTAGCGGGTCGCACATTAAAATTTTTGTCAATTTTGACGCCTTGGTGAAACATCCTGAAATTTTGGCTGCATAAGCAATTAGTTTAATGTACATATATATCTTTTTTATTCCATTACGTAACATTATTTATGCGTGGATTTTTCAATCTGTGTATAGGCCTATATGTTAGTAGCTATATAATAAAACATTCGCAAGTAAGTTATTACAGATATACGACAACAGACCAATACAGATCGGTGAGACACAATAACAAATTAAGGGCCTTTCACTTAATTGTCAGCATATATAATACGTTAAAGCTGAATTAGCGGTTTACCGCTGTTCAAAATGATTGACCGCTTCGTTGTTCTTGTTCTGCCTCGATGGATACTTAAATTACTCTAAGTAATACACACCCAGGGGTGAAATCACTTTGTCATAATAGTGACACGCAAATTGAGTTTGTGCTCAATTTGAGTCCATCCATTATATCAAAGAAGACTTTGTCCTCCGCTGAATACATTGAACAAACATTACAGACTGGCCATCAATCAACATGGATCTGAGCAGTCGGTTTCATATCGCTTCTTAAGCATTAGTGAGCCGCAATCAACAAATCCAATTGCCAGTCCATTTCAATTGCTGCTCTGTATTCACATTAGTTGTGTCAATTTAGCTGCTAAAACTAAGCACAAATCCCATTAAGTATACCACATCATTGGTATCACTAGACAGTCCTTTGAATTTCAAGTAAACATTTTTCATTTTAAACCTAGCTTGCTTGATATTTATATCTTTGGCAGGTGTGACTAAGACTTCTTGGTTGCTTAAACTGTTGGAATCAACAGGTGCACTTACATCCGAGTAGGAATCACAGGTGAATTGGCAGACTAGACTTCCTAGACCATAAACAATTGGCCGGCAGGAAACTCACCAAAAGAAGCAGAGGTTTTTTTTATTAAGCAAGTCTTTTGAGAACGTCTGGGCAAAGATACTCTATTAATGGTGTATCTTTGGTCTGGGTGATAGGGCCACTGCGTGCATGCTATCAGCATACATATAAATTATCTTTTAATTAAATTGATCCTGAACTGAATGGAATCGTGAAATATACAAGTCAGCGCTGCGCTATAGATAAATGTTATCCGGGGCATAAATTATGAAATATATATATATATATATATATATATATATATATATATATATATATATATATATATATGTATATATATATATATATATATTTTATAGTCAAATTAAATATATATATCGTCAGATTAATTTGACTAATTAAGCGCGTTTATTTAGCAACTAAGCGTATTTTGTCCCTTTATATGATTACATCGAAGCATTGGTCATAAAACCGATACTTTGCATGTTTTGATTCCCCCGCCATTACATGTATCATGGTGTAAATACGATTGATTCATCGAACCATGGTATCACGGGAATCAAAACCATGTCACTCTGTTTCCCACGAGTCTGCTTCACAATCGACCCTCATGTCTAAGGGCGAGAACAAGTTTGTTGTGTGAAATCGAAAATTCAAATGGGGAAGAACAACACGGAAAATGTTTTGCTTTTTTTATGCCTCTGTCAGTATGTGAAGGACATCCAGGCCTTCATTGTCATTTATTCTATTGAGGGACCCTAATGCTTTATTCATATTTATATTTATGATCTCTTTTATTGAAAATTGTGAAAACCAAGGGTTTTACCATAAGCTCCCTGTGATAATGCTTAAGAGTCATGCAATCGAGGGCATAAGACTACATATTATAAAACATTGTATGTAACGCAAAATTGAAAGACCAAGTCAAATTAAATCGCAACACAGAGCGACGACCCATTAGAACAAAATCATTGCAAGATTAGGAACACTGAAGCTCATACTACTGATAAGAGATTCCGTTTGTTTATATCGTTATAATTATAATTCTTCGAATTCTAAGATCGGAGAAAGGAGATCCGTAAAATCTAGCGCAATGACTCATGAAAGGCTGCCTTTTGACATTGCGCGAACATACAGAAGATGGAGAATTAATCAAATAATTTTTATGTATAGATCAATCGAAGCTTGGTTAAGATTAAAATCATTGCTATTTCGTTCAATCCATGTGCCAAGAAGAATGGTTGAACCACCCTATACCATTTTCAGCTGTCATGACCAATAACAATATTATTTAATATTAACATAGTATATCATTGCATTTTGGACCCATTTTTTGAGATTTATTTCCAATTTATGGAATTTTACAAAACAACTATCCCATTTTTGCACTATCCATCACCCAGAAAAAAAGAAACTGAATGCATCGCGTTTTCCTCAATTCCCAAGTCTGACCGTCAATCACAACAATAAATGCCCTGAGTGGGGTTTCAGCTTCCACAAATTGTTTCTCTCATTACGTACGGTGCATGACGAAGAACCCCAGGGAACTACACATTCCCCAGCTGCATTCATGAGCAACTGACCGAGTGAAATGGAAGCCATCATTCGGGACTCAGTTCCAAAGACTCATGTAAAAGCACGCACGTGTGTGATGCAACAGGCAATCAGACGTGACCCACTTTTGAGAGAACCCCCATATTCACTATTCAGGTGTATGCGTCGATTTCAATCAGAATTCTCTTTTCAATTTTCTTCCTGTCAAATTCATTTCGGACCAACATCTCTTTTTTTGATCAGCGCGGGGATTTTCACTCAGCACACCCACTCGAGCATTTAGGTGGCATTCAAACAGGGTTTGGCTGATGTCAGATCTAATTTTGACACAAGATATTCAAAATTCTTCGTTGACCAAATAATAAAAATTAGGCGCTCTTGGTATTGCATGACAATGTCTCTTGTCATGTTTCGAACAGTATACAAACTAATTATAATTTATAGTGAGAGGGTTATAAACCAGTGCCTGCCTTTTATTTTGTCATTTGTTATGAATATCCCCGAAATACGGATAAGTTATGTAGTGCTTCGTACATCTCCACCGCAGCGCAAACGAGAACGAGAACGATATTGATTTGATTGATTTCATGTGGTTGATTGGTTGATTTCGCCTTTCGATAAAATTAAACCAACCGGTGGGTTCTGGATTCTGCAGACGCGAAATCAACAACAGGAAAAAAAATCGACATCATTCTCGTTTGCTCGAATCGCAGCCTTCCGGGTTTTTTTTCGCAGAGGTGGACTTGCACTTGAACTTTATATTAAAATGACTATGGTGTCGCATTAGGTTATTAAATCAAAAATTTTTACACATAATGTCAGTTATGAAAACAAATAACTAAACGGAGTTTGCTTTGTTGCTTTTGCTAAACCACACACATGATATTTAAATCTTATTTGCGTTGCTGGGCTAATTCACAGCATAGCAACAACGTATATAGGGCCGTGTTCTGGTGGTACAGGTAAGTATTTCAATCCTCCCAAAAAAATGTATCAGCAGGACTCTCCCCTGACCATCAATGTGTTACTCGCCTTCTAACCAAACACCATCACCACTCACAGAATCAAGAGCCAACATAGATTCCCCAATTAGGTTGGCCGATGCTTGCCTTGGCATCTAAACTTGACGTTTGCAAACACTGCACAAGGACACTGAAAAATAGATTAAACTTGAGAAGCATATGATCGAGGCTTGGCGTGGCGCGATATTGCGCATCTTACAGTGCTTCTGGCAATACAGGGCATCTCGACCAATCACACGCATTTGTAAAAATTGAAAAATTATAGACGTTAATTTTACAATATCTTTGAACATTTTATAATTTTGCCCTACAAGTAGAAAAAAAAGTTTTATTTTTTATTTATTTTTTCTAGAAAAGTTAAACAAGGATAAAGGCCCTAGCTGTGGGGTGCATAACTCCCCTCCTTTTTCCCGGCCCTGGCTACGCCACTTTATTGATTTCAATAATTAAGACTCCCTTCATCATCGGCAAGGTAAGGTGTGGTTTCTTTCTTTAGATCGGCTATACTTATCTGGTTCCATCGCGTTATTAGACTCACGCGACACGGTAAACACATCTCAGAAAATGAAAATAACATGTAATGGTGCTTCATACAAAAGGGTCAATTTCTGTCAAACTGAGGTAATGACAGAAACACTGCACTTGTGTGACTTCTTACCCCCATGTATTATGGAATGGCGGTGGCAATTCTGTCGCAATTGAACCGACATCTCAACCTACTTTGCGACAAGGTTAGTCGTGCCTTCCTTGTTTTCATGTGTCCTCCTACCATTGCGAACGTATAGTCGGTCATGATGCCAGGTCATGGAAACCCAGGAGACATAAAAAAAGCACCAGGATTATCATCATAAATCCATATAATATGTGATGAAACGTGCTTTAGGTGTTCCTCTGGCTCCGTGAGATGAACGCGTGGTGGGTCTTGTGGACTGCTTCCTTGTAGACTAAATAATTGTGACCAACCAATGATTATAATTATTAAGTACATTAAAAAAAATTCGGTTCATCATTCCAGTTGATGAAAATTTCTATTCAATCCTATTCAACGTGCCACGTTAAAGGTCACCCAAGGGGAACAAAACGTCACGAATCCTTCATCTTGGCATCACAATATCTTGGGAAAAGCAGGGAATAATAATATCTGACGTATGGTAAAACAACCAGGGCTCGAATTAGGCGATCAAGTTTATTCACCACTAGCTCGAATTCACGGCTCTCACGGTTCGTTTTTTTTTTTTTTTTTTTTTTTTTTTTTTTTTTCTAAAGTGGGGGTTCAGCAAAAATATATTGCTCGGGTTAAAAAGAAAATAATATCCACATTCTTTGTTTTTTCTTGAACGACTAAATTCTTACTTGCCATATGGCGAACATTTAGCATAATTATTTTTAATCGCCATGGGGAATTTTTACTCGCCATTAGCGACTGGGCGAATCGTATTTCGAGCCCTGTAATAAAGTGAACCCTTTTAGCTTATGCTCATCTGGTGTCCTTGGCTGCTGAACTCTTAATCTACTATTAATGCGTGCGATGTCTTCGTGATACCACCCGCTGATAACCTTCTTTAGCAGACATAAAACTGCGTTCATTCACCTGTGGGTGTCTATATATCTTGTGCGCAAAAGTGGTTATCGCAAATGCCCCCAGTTAACTATTCTATGAAATAACCCGTTAAAAAGTAATTATTGAAATATCGAAAATTCGTTGTTGTGGAATGCACTGCGATTTCTCTGTGTTTACAGCATTTTGTTGGAAATCAGTACATCATAAATTCATAATTTTTCATTCATCATGCATTTTTCTCTTTCTCTTTGTAATAAATGCTATGTTATATTTGTATGTTTGATGGGAAATTAAATGATGATGTCGCTGATGATACAGTAGTTGATTGAGGGATGCAATTTTATATCTTCCTTATGTTGTTCAGAGAAAAAGTCCTAATAGGTGCGACAAGAGGTGAATGAAGAACACTCGATGCACCGCGTACACTCTCAATGCGTTGGTCTGAATAGCTCTTCGTCTCTTCCTTGAAGCAATTTCCAGTGTTCCAAGAAGAGTAATTTATCTGACGAAGTTACCGCTATACACAGAATTCTAATCCAGGTGTCTTAGGTAATCTTACAAATCGCCTTGAAGTTAAGTTGAGTCCCACGCCTTGCTCTCACCTCTCTTGTCAGTTCGGATGTCACTCACGTTGATATCACACCAATAAGTTCACCCGAATTATCTGGGGCTAACACAGAACACCAGCCGACATAGTGATTGAAGCGCATCAGGACGACTGATAAAACAGACACCATAGCCCCCTGAGAAGATTTCTCCCTCGATGAAATTACCTTAAACTATTACTGCCTATCATCATAATAGTACTTGCTTCTTTATTATGAGCAATTTAATATTCATTTCACTTTTATGGCATTAGGAGGAAGAGTTTTGACGAAGAGTCATGATCCATCGAATGGTCTATCGGAAAGTGTATTATTTCATGTATACACAAGCTCTGATTCTATTATAGTAGGCCTATGATGACATGAGCATGATGATTAGGCGTGGCTTTACGTGTATCCTCATTTTTCCAACAGCATTCATAGCCATGCCTTTGAGGACGGAGCAGCGGAGGTATTTGTACACTAAAGCAGCCGAACGCGGTCCACACTCAGCCCGCAGTGAGGATTGCGTCGCTTGTTTTAAGTCAGGGTGAGGATCTGCGGAGGGACATTGCGTGATTCAACTTTCAAAGCAACACTTTCCGGAGTCCTCAGGAAGCGCAACCAATTGGTTAGAAGAGTCACAATTCGCTGTCGTCGCTTGAGAATTTCTAAGGATTTTCCAGAGTGTTAGTGCAAAAAAGTGGACATGTGAAATTTTTCCAGCGAGGAAGACCCTGCGTGAATAGACAGAGTGTGGTGAATGCATGCGACAAGATCCTTCATACACCTTGCTTCTTCTCCTTCTTCTGCTGTGTGGGTTCCCTCTCGCACGCACGCACGCACGCACGCACGCACGTCAGGTAGAAAGCTCGCGGTTAGCAGCGAAATGAAGCACTGCTCTGGCTTACGTCGATTGAGAATGATGGCAGCACCACGCGGATAGAGAATCGTACACAACTGCTTCAGCATGGTGAGTGGGAAACTTTCTCTATTTGAGAAGATAATTATGGTCAGCAAATCAGAAGTTAATGTGAGCTGCGGCATTCTTCGCCTGTCATAAAATGGGACCATTTATATTCCAACGCAGAACTTTGCGAGACATTCCTTCAAAGGGATAAAGAGGACCACTTCCCCGCAACGGCTCTTTTAGTAGCCCCGGTCGGGCATTTATCCCGGCATAGATGCTGATTATCAGTCCCAAACCTTTATAAGATCAAAAGATCTTCTGGCTGAATGATCTGCAATTCGTATGTATCCATCACATCTCCTTTGCTATTCTCAGATCTTCAATTTCCCGACATAAGAAACTGTGGTTCAGCGGGTAAATTTTAACCATGGAGGCGGAGTCGTGCCACAGGCAACCCAATCAACATTTTTCGATGCCTTCCAGTTTTATCGGACCACCTGAGATGAAGAAAGATTAGTGCTGCGTTTTAAGATTACTCCTATGTAGGCAAAAGACGCTCGCAATTCGAAAACATAATATTGGAAACTTGATAGCAATCGCATTCTGGCAAAGCATAATATTTATATTTATTCTTTTGACAAAGAGTCGAGAGTACCCTGTAAACATAACATCTCATTACTCTTAGTCTAACAAAATTACGGATATACCTTGATGGGAGGATTGCGTATGCGGATGTAACATTTGGCCGAGTCAACTGAATTCAACAGAGAAGTAAGCCACGGGCACAATTCCTTATTTGTAGGGTGTTTCAACACACATTTCATCCATCTCCGAGGCTTACTTTCGCTGACGGAAATAATGACAGTGAGCTGCGAAAAAGAAAACCTGTCTCGAGGGAATCGAATAGCTCCACGGCGCTGATGTACTGTGGCAGAACGGTGACTCCTTCTGGCACTCAATTATGCCCGAAACCTTGCTTGAAAGCGAGTTTTTCCATCTGGTTTGCGTTGGTTAGTAGTTATAAACTATGGTGATTATATCTTAATAGTTCTGTGTTTATCAATCAGGTTTGTGTTATGTATCTCGTCTGGCTTGTTATATTGCATTTGTAATGTCAGGATGAGAGGGTGAAGGTGGGTACTAATTTGCGTGTTTGTTCATAATGCATGGAACTTACAATATAATGGAATTTAATTTAATGTAGTTCAGGTATATCTCGCTGAATTTCAAGGCAATATTGATGAAAGCGTAAACCGACTTTCAGCAATTGTCTGAAGAACTGAGCACATAATAAGGACTGCAACAGAGTATCATTGTAAATTACAAGCTAGCTGATTCTGGGCAGCAGGTCTTTGGCTACCTGCTTAGCTGTTGAGCTGTTGGTGCGATAGTTGTCCATGCAGGGTCATCTGTATCCCGCTGAGGCACTTATTGATCCTCGTTTAACATGGATGGTTTGTATGTGTCCATTTCACGTTGCGTCTTTCTGTTGTAATGATCACTCTTCTGTTAGCTTCAAATGATTTGTTTTAATCATGGTATTCACCGGAGATAGCCCCCCAATATATTTACCAGATTGAAATGGTTCTGAGTGACAGCCGTCGCATGGTCACAGGTGCCAATCCACTATTGGAATGACTTATGCCTCCTCGGAGTATATAACTACTAGAAAAAAAAAAGTTAACAACAAGAAAAGTTAATTGGCAGTTAGGGGCCAATGAATGTCCTCATAACACGGAATACCACGCGTGTTTCCTCGAATTACCTGTAAAACACCAAAGTTTCATGTTACGCTGTGGTGATATTGCACTCTCCGAAAAGCAGATAACATTATAAATCCGATAAATCATTATCTGTATGAAACTGATCATACTCCCTTGTCTTAACCATAATCCTAATCTTCATGCATCCGTCCTAATCTTACTTTTACAATCTGAGGAATTTTTAGCCTTTTTCTTGACGACAGACATGCGCCATTTTGCTGTGGTTATAAGGTTTATTAATGAAATATGAATACCATATTTATAGCTCGTTCTCTCGCAAACATGTTTCAAGTCATAAATACGCTATCATCTTTATGGAGGTGTCGCTTGACTCCAGGGATTTTACTGCATATCATCTTAAAAGCTTTGATGCCCGCTTTTCATTTCCTTGTGACACGGAGTGGGCGTTTGCTCGTGTGTTACAGGTGTCATACTCTAATTAAAGAACATAGTTCAAATTACCGAGTCCAGTGGTGGGCCAGAAAAACCGAAGATGCAGTTGTCTGGGATATTTCCAATGCACTTATGTGACGCAAATTTCACAGGTCCACGGTGCCGTACGTTGGGTGCAGACTCCCAGAAGGCATTGTTAATGCATACCGCTCACTGGGCCCTTCACCACAGTGCTTGCAAGTTGTCAGTGGTAGCCGGTGCTGTTAACTGTAGGCTACAATTATGCCCGGTGAAGTGCCTGTAGATCTGTTTGTTATTCGTGTAACGTGTGGATTAATATGTTATGAAATAATTTCATACTCTAAAGTGTGCATGAGGTTAATTTGACAGAGAAGCTTACATGGACTATATATAATCCTCCTATGATTCCCTCACCTTTGAAGTGCCAGACAAAGTGCAGATCTCTATGTCGATGAGATATCTCTTTGAAGAGTTCCACACAGGTGGATTATGCGCTTGTAATCTGGACACAATTTGAATCCAGATCTCAGATCTCAGATACATGGGAAGAATTATCTCGAGAATAAAGAATGGAGGTATGTCATCCCATTGGATAACCTCAGATAAATATAAATAGATTAAGTATTTATTTATTCCTCATCAATAAGATGAGTTGTGATCTAATTCAATGAAGTGGTTATGATCATCATGGAATTGCTCTTGTAAATGGGATTTGGTTTTGAAAAACAGGAAAAATTAGCGATGCTGTCAGGCAACCAGCGATCGCAGTTGCGACAAGCTGATTTACTAATAGAATCGTTGACGCAATCGAAAGTTTATGAATTTTCTCAGAACACTGATCGAAAGCATCTTCTTCTGGTGCACATCACTAACCACCAATTTCCATCAAATCGACTGTCCTAAAAGGTTATAGATTACGCATGATGGGGCAGCATCAATTAAGTTTTTTTCATTCGATCAATTACTAGGTGTCACTGCAGGCATTTGAATAATATTTTAGTTCAACAGATAATTCTAATCGAATCCATCGCAAGGACAAGATGCGAGAAGAGAATGTCACTGTTGGGAGTATGTAATGTTATTCAATTATGATATATAAATGAATCGTGCTTCGCATTGGAATCAATTTATGGTGCGATGCTTTTCAACTATCAACAGCCACAAAACTTCCTATAATTATGTGTATCGTTAGTTCGCTTGTTTTCTTTACATTGTTGTGACATAAAGGGCAAAATTAAATGTTAAACATTCTATCAGAAAATTTGCAGCGTAATTTTGATGATTGTTAAAGTAAATTTATCTGTAACCTATAGTCATGACAAACCGCTCAGGCATGGAACAAACAAATGTAGTCCAATGCATGTGAACTGGTGTTTTGCGGCAATCTTGTTGCGTCATTAATCCCACTCTAATCTGATGGATGAGGTGTTAGACAAAAAGACACACAACAGATAAGCAGACACAGAAAGGGACCACTCGGTCTAATTGAAAAGCCTGATCAACTGCCATCTGTCTTCTACAAACGGTTTCCTGTAGAGCTCTCTCGAAAGGTGTACATCAGTTTTTTTTCACCGCATCACAGAGGATGGATGAGTTGATGAATTACATTGGAAGACTGACAATGCCATGCAGATGTAGCAGAACGGATTCCGCTGAGGTTCCTTGTATCGTGTGCGTATACTTGTAGTACTATATTGCAACGATTGAATTGTTTTAATAATTCGTACAGAAAAAAAAAACTTCCCGTCGTGACATATTTGTTTTGATACATACATTATGTGTCAGAATAAATAATTGCATGTATTTTCATGTAATGCACATTTTATTAGTTATTTGCTTTCGTTTTTGTTTGTGTCCTTCAAAGGATAAATAACTAATTGGACATGATTATGCTATAAATCATAGTGAGACTCATGCACTTACTTAAGTCGCATAAAGTTCATAGGTCATATTTTGAATATGGATGCCAACCCAACTGGCCAATAATATGTTCTTTTACTACACAACATAACACCCCCTACCCTTACAAAAATGTTTTCAGGAAAAGGAAATAAGTTAATAGCGTCGTTGGTAGACGGGGGGCGGATATTCCATTAGCTCGAGTCGTTGAATTCGGTCTGTGTTGACAAACGAAAATTATATCTCAGTTATTTGGAAATAGAGAAAAGTTAATGATGGATATGCCTCTAATATGGCTACAATAAATATCCACTTATCACTCATGGGGGCAATTTACTATGCATTAAAAGCAAGCCAGGCCTGAAGAAGTGATGACTGAGGGATGAGTTGGCGATTCCTTAACGCTATACAACCGGACAGATGTGATCTTGCCCCTAGTGCTATAGTGAGAGATCTTGGAGTGCTGTTCAACTCAAAGTTCAACTTGGAGCCGCATATTAACGCTGTTTGCAAGTTAAAACAAGATACGTAAAATATGGTGCATACGAGATTATATGAATTTATATTAACCGTGATGCGCTGAGAGATCTTGTACAATGGCAAGTCATTTCACGCGTCGCTTACGACCTCTACCATGGACTATCTGTCGTCATCAAAAACCGCCTTCAACGTGTGCAAAATGCAGCCGCTCACTTAATTATCAAACGCAAGAAGTTTGACCACATCATCCCAGTCTGCAAATATCAATATCGGCTCCCTATTAAATATCGGGCGAAATACAAAATCAATTTAATGACTTTTAAAATTCTAAAAGTTTTTGCACCACCATACCTACAGGAGTTAATTGCTATATGTGTATATGTGCCTACTTTTCCACTACGATCGTCGGACGAAAACTGTCTCACCCGGCAGAATTACCGACTGAATAGCTATAGTGGCCCTGATTTTTCTGTTATGACACCTTGGCTATGGCACGAATTGCCTCGAAACATTCGTAGCTGTGATAACATTGCTGTTTTTAAACAGAAATTGAAAACCTTTTATTTTAGTCACGCCTTTATTCCCTGAAATGGCGGTGGCCACTGGAGGTGCGAAGCCAGCCACAAACAGTGTGTATTTACTACTTAGGTATGAGGCACTTAACCCCTGCTATAACCTCCGCGGACCACGTAAGTTAGAGGTATACATAGTCCAACTTAGCCATTACATCTTTTCAATATTTCATTTGAAATTTAGAGACATAGATTGTTGAGATTGATACATTATATAATTATATAGATGTTTATTTCTTTAAAAAAAAGGAAAACAAAAAATCTCCCCCCCCCAAAAAAAAAAAAAACAAAACAAAACAAAAAAAACGAAGCAAGGAAAAGAAGGAAAAAAAAATGAAGCAAAATTAATACGGAGCATATCAATTAAGCGATCATTCGTAGCATATAGAATGGTAGGTTTTATTTTATCAGAGGTCAATTGGACGTTGTCAGAAATAGAATCTTGTAAAGAGAGATAAAACCGAAAAGATAGCGGATCACGAATGATTGATGCTAGTGGAATATTTATGAATATCGATTTTGATAATTCTACTGAGAGGAGATTTCTTAGAATTTTATTTTATTTGTAACACGACTTAGAGAATTATAAACATTAGAGTACTCAGAGTTAATGAGGAGCACAATTTTACAATGTGGTTATTATAATTAGTTATAACGATATGAAAAACATTAATAAAAGGATGTCATATTTGGAGGTTAACCTGAAAATTTCAATTTGGCGCAAAGGATTACAATGTGCTGTGCGTGGCAAATCTAACAAGACGTGTTACATTCAATCTATTTACAGATGAATTGACCGAGGTCAATAATTTCAGATCCTAAGAGAGACATGCAGTGACTTTTGAAAAGAGTGAACATGGAATCAATGGATGAATTTTTGAAATGCGATTGCAACATAGAACGGTAATTAATGACTCCAATACAACATTCCTGAAGCAGTCAATAGACGAGTCAGTTTCAGAAGAGAACGGAAGACATTATTGGAATCGATAATGATCACGTGACATCCAAATGTGCCTTATCAATCACACTCTGCCTCCGAAATGAACAGGGTCAGCTTGTGATTTCATGGCCATAAAACAAGCAGAATGGTCAAAAGTGACAACCTAACGCTCTGATCATGCCAAACAATCACTATATTGGATATTTCGTCGATATAAGGAAATGTATATAATGTATTTCCTCATGTCAAGAATACCAGTGTTCGAAATGGACAGCTGGAGCCAGGGGCATCGACCGGCGTCTTCGAATTGTAAATGCTGACCCCCAAAAGACTCATTTGCGAATCCCAAGACTTAGCGTGACAGAAAGAAAGCAAAACAATTACATCATTGTTACAAATCAATATCTAAAATCTTCCGCCCATCATTCTTTCTTTCCGTATAATACCCGCCCCCCGCCCCTTTCCTTTTCCAACCTTGGAGGAGGCGCAGTGGGCTCATAGAAGACCCTCGCCCATGCCATTCACCTCCAAAGCTGATGAAGAACCAGCAATTCCATGTCATCATCTACATGCCATTCACCTGGCTAGAGTAATTAGAGTACATTCACCGACCTGTGAGTACCTTCGCGCCAGACCACATACCAGCAGTGACTCATAGACCCATAACACCCCTTGCATTCCCTTAATGAGATGGCTTCCGGGATTACCCCGAGGACCCGTTCATGATCCTAGTTCGACAGATAAGACTGGTTTCTTTCTATCTGCGTAGGTGTCAGGATGTCATTGGGTGGTGTTAAAATTGGGTCGTTGACTCATTATCAAGTTCCTCAGAGGATCAAAGGAAAGGTCGACACCCTCAGGTACTAACCAGCTTCAAAAGCTTTGGCTAAAGTAGCAACAAGTTTTGCCGCTGGGTCCACGAGACCGGCATATAAATGGCATTGAAGAGATCAGATCTTGATGACTTGCATCCGTTGCAAGGATTGAAGCATTGAGCATAGGTTATTCCAAATTCGACGGCAACTGGGTAGGCAAAGAATGAATGAGATGACAGTCGCAGCATAAACACCTATTTTCTTGATGTGTTATGAGATGCTTCCATGGATTCCATTACAGACCGATTGCTTTTTGTAATCTGGAGCCGGTCTGATAAAAGATAAAGGATCCAATTGTTATGATTTATAACTGCTGATGATATGAATGACTCCCCGATCCAGACCGCCTATTTCATTTATAACTACACTCAACATGCGAGGCGTGGACATCCAGGATGGTAATTCGAGGATGTTACTATATTCAAGGTCTGAATTGTATTCAGAGTATACCTTCACACGTAGTCATAACATTTTACCTGGTTTTATTTATGCTCAGATTGATCCGGCTGTATATACTGTACATAGATATCTATGAGCATGGATCGAACATGCGTCTCTAATGTAGACACAGTCAATTACACGACCATCGAGAACAGCATGAAACGTTTAGAAGAATTTAATACCGATGCATCAATAATATTCACATCCATAACGCTAGACAGTATTTACTACCAAAAAAACCCGCATTGCTCCTTTCAAAAACCAAAAATGAGGGATATGGGTACAAGGTCAACTTGACCTTTAGAACAAATAATTTATACTTTGCGTGAGAACGAGTCTAAGCGCTGGTCTTTCGCGATCACATGTCATTCTGTTGGCGGCTCAATTGCCTGATTCAACACGAGGACTTTGGCGCTGGGACTACGCTGCCTAACCTCGTTTGTTAGACGCAACGAATGCTCCCCAGTCGCTCGGAATTAGGTTTGATTTTTCATCCTTTTTCCTGAAGGGTATTGGTCGCTCGGTGGATTCGGATGGACCAAGGTCTCCCCACTTGCGCCGCGTGCTAACGTTGGCTGATCCACGGTATTGATTGCGCAAGGCTTATCATTTGATTGGGCATCCGGTACTGTGCATTGCTGGCTCTTTGTGAACTAGGAAAACTTTACGTTTCTCAGCGTCTATAACCGTGGCGTCTCCATTTGATTATGCAGAAATTCACGCGAAATATCGGTTTGTATTTCTGCTATTGTAATTTGCCTGGAGCTTCGCTGATAGTAAGTGATGGTGCACTTTGCAATGCACCTCAATTATAAAAGACACCTGATCTTACCTGAGCAATGCAAAATATATCAGGTATATTGTTGATCTTTTTGTTGATGCCACCGAGTCGTTCCTCTTTATTGCGCATTAGATGCATTTTCAACCTTTGACATCTGCGCGCGTCGAATAAACAACAATTATGATCACAATGAACAGTTGTTGATCTTTGCTATAGATGTCGGGATAAAATAAAATAACAAAATAAACATTATCGTGGGCAGTGATATTACTTTCTTTTGATTCTTTCCTTGTATATCATTCTACCAAGAATATCAACACCAAATATAAGTGTAAATTTAAATATTTGTTGCCTCTTGGAATTCAACAGAGGTTCCAAAGAAGTAGACAACTCCTGTCTACGCAATAAAAAATCTCTTCTGTCACCATAAACAGGTTACATAATACGAAATCGACTTCATGAGAATATGACCGCTGTTACCATCCTTCAACGACCGACAACCAACCGCATCCACATGAAATGGACCCTATTGTGAACTGGCCAATACTTTCTTTTTGTGCTTCCTCTACTTCTGAATTAGCATTTAGCTATTGCACGTAGAGCTTTGGTTTGTTCGGTTAAAAAGTCTAAAGTATGATAATCACCCAAACTGACGTACACTGACACTGCCGATTGCGTCATTTGTTGAATTTAAGCCGGTGGGTTTGTTGAGTAGGCTTACAACCTTTACGTCTTTTCCTGATTAGGGAACAACTTGTGATGCTGACGTTTCCATTCCAGTGAAAAATTGGCCTAAAGGTCTCGCTCTCAAGATAGAGTCAGGATAATGGCATATAATAATACTGGATCGGATGAGAACCACGGAGTCAATGCTGGCAGTATGCGCCTGAGGGAGGAGGGCGTAGGTCCATATCTGTGGATCATTACTGGCCAATACCCTCTCAGAGATTGCTCCGTTTACCTCGCCCCTGGGCGTCCAGTATTTGCTGGTCTCCAATAAGTGTCCTGCAAAATTAGCCCGATTCCGATCTATTGATTTTCGTTTTATGTCATACACCCGGAAGTTTATATTTCTGGAGGCTCTTTGCGCAGTTCCTCTTCCAATTCTCTTTTGCGAAACCTGGGTAAAATATTTTGTATTAGCAGGAAACCATTAGGTTCATCCTAGATCATTTGAATTTCACCAGATATTTTTGTCTTTGTTGCATTTTGTGCATTGGAGACATTGGACTACTTCCTGGAGACATACCCATCATGCTCATAGTCCCATTGTAATTTGTAACCCAGACATTTCAACTAGAGTGACTTCCATTTTTATTTCTTTCAGAAATCCCATTATAAATCGAGATCAGAATTTGAAACAGATATACAATGAATTATCTGAATTGTATGTATAAGAAGTATTAGATAAGGAGGATGACAAAAAAAATGAACACGCAGAAGAGTTGGTTCCACACGCATCAGTAACAGCAGCAAATAGGAGCTGCTGTTTACCACATGCCCTCACCGAGGTAGCATATCAGTCCAATGTACTCTTCTGTATTAGATTGCCGCAAGAGCAGGAATAACAATCTTATCATTACCTGTAAATTAAACTTTCAAAAATATTTTATTTAGGTCTTCTTTTGGATGTGTTTATGCTGCCATATATACAGTAGACATTTCCTTGTGGCTGTCCTTCAGTTTCCTTGCTTATGTAGATTTTATTGCTCTGTATGATCACACAAAGCTAACAGGATCTGCCTATAATCAAATTGGCTTCGCTTTCACGTCAGGATCTCACGCTGATCACTTGCCTCACAATTGGCATTAGGGCAACGATTGTTATGCATCCGGCGCGCCACCTGTCGAGTTAGATCGTCTCTCTATTCCCCCTTTACTTCACTTCCGTGTTGTCAGAGGATCACGTGATCGCAATGACAGATCGTTCAATGAATTATAAATCGGTCAGTTACGGATCACGCCTCCGCTGCAATGGATCATGGAGCTTGAATTCTCTAAGCAGTCATCATCCGCCGTCTTGGCATCCGAAAATTTATGCGTATTCTACGGCGGGCGCAAAACATTACGTCTGATAGGGAATAACATGCAACGGTAATGGGCGTGTGCCACACACCTTTCATTACTGTCTCGCAATGTTTTGTCTGGGTGTAATTTTTGTTACTTTTGTTATAGTGATTACGATTATTCATACCAAACATAATTATTGTTTCATGGGATAGATACTTATTTTGTCACATTTCACCGCTGTATGTAAACACGCTCCTGTAACCAGAATTGGAAGAATTTGATTGCTCAGTGACTCATGAATAATTATGTGGTGTTACATAACAGATCGCAGTGAAAAAAAAAAAAAAAAAAAAAAACCCGCAAAGGTTGAGAGAAATAAATATTGGTATTGTTAGTACAGCATGCCATGCTGCTATTATTGTCATTTACATTCTAATTTCATCACCATTTATGCCGATTTATCTCAATTAATAAAGTGCACTCATCATTTCGCGATATTCCACTTTTGGTGGCAAACAGGGCCCCGGACAATGGATAAGCTTTATTGAACGCGTAATTAAGTCAACACTCTTGTACGGTTGTTTTGTTTGAGAGTGCTATTGTTGTGACAGATGTACTAATGTTTATCTCCTAAATTCAAAGCAAAGCAGAGAGTTTGTATTGAAGCGCAATTAAAGAGATGACATTCCTTAATGCTCGTTCAGGGCCTCATCTGATTTTGCTCTCTTGTATCACTCATCACTCGCATTTAAATATTCCTCCCTCATTCAAAATTGACTTGTTTACTTGAATTTTTTTTGCATAAATGGGTGCAGCTAGAATAACATTGTCAATCCATACCAGGTGGTTATTTGTTTTTAATAATTGATGCACTTGAGCAAATTTAAGAGTTTTGATATTAACATGGAGTAGATAGGTTACTTTTGGCTCACTGTGTATATGAAATAACCCAGAAAACCATTTATTTCCAGTCAAACGTGATGGTTGTTTCAACAAACAACAACTCAGAGTTCTTGGCAGATTTACCTGGAAGATATGTCACAGAAGCGACATCAGCGGAGAACAGCACAGCAATTACAGAGGTGCGTGACTTGGACCTCGCAAGAGTCGAGATCGCCGTGCAGTGTACCATACTGACCCTGGCTCTTGGAGGTAACATCATTGTGCTAGTTGTGTTGCTGGGCGTCCGCAGCAAACGCAAACTGAGTCGCATGAATCTCATGATTGTTCACCTGAGCTGCGCAGATCTCTTCGTCGCCTTCTTTAACACTCTACCTCAGTTAGCCTGGGATATCACTCACAAGTTCTACGGCGGAGACTTCCTCTGTCGCTTCGTGAAGCTGTTCCAACTGTTGGCTATGTTTGCCTCTTCGTACGTTCTGGTCACGACAGCAATAGACCGCTTCCTGGCCATTGTGTACCCTCTGTCCACTCACTACTGGACCAAGACCAGGATGCTCATGCTGGTCGGAGTGGCGTGGGCGCTGTCGCTGGTGTTCTCAATTCCTCAGGTATTCATTTTTAGATACGCTGAAGTCCGCCCAGGGCACCACGATTGTTGGGCAGTGTTCAATCCTCCGTCAGCAATGTCATGGTATATTACCTACATAACTGTGCTCATCTACATTCTGCCTCTGTTTTGCCTGGTTATTGCGTATGGCTGCATCTGTTATGTCGTTTGGAACAGCATGCGATTCAAAGAGAAATCGACCAACATCGTTCTTGACCACCGCGCTCGACAGAGTAAGACGTCGAAACGGCTGAACGTATCGGTTGGTCAGCGGAACGGAACCAGGAGTCTGCGGACACACGTGCGAGGTGGCCTTACGCAAGCCAAGGTTCGAACTGTCAAGCTGACATTGACAGTCATCAGTTGCTACCTGCTGTGTTGGGGTCCCTTCTTTGTTGCCCAGATGTGGGCCGCTTGGGATCCGACCGCCCCGTATCAAGGTGAATACACATAACATATTGCAATGCTTCTTTCTATAACCAACTGCTCTTTCAGGTACAGCTATGGTAATCATCATGTTGCTACCAAGCCTCAACTCTTGTACCAATCCGTGGATCTACTTAGGGTTTAGCAGTAACCTGCACAGACAGGCCAGTCGTTGTTGGTTGCGTCGTAGACCATCTTCGCCTGCCCCGGGTTCTGTTGGCCTTGAGACACCCAGCATGAGAAGCACAACAGTATCAAACACTGAGTTCACACGTGTGGAGTCAACTAATTTTCTTTGAAGGGGTTTAATGTATTTTGTTCAGCATTTCAATTCTAAAAGAATAAATCAATATTAACTAATTAGTTAATGACATACCAGTGAAGCTTTCTTATGTAAACTCTAATGTTGTCAGTGTTGAATAAAATTGTTATGTTCTCACTTAAACTTTGGTTATTTCCACTAAGCTTAAACATGGTGACAAAGGTCGCAAACATGAGATATACTACTAGTATTATGGTGTATCTATTCAGAGAAGATCCCTCGGTTACGTAATTGCAATAAAATTAAAAGCCATGGCACGATATGGCGCTCATAACAACAGCCAGCAAGATTGAATAACTCCATTGACTGACAAGTCTGAAGGCTCTATGCAAAGTCGTTCATCAGAAAAAGCAAAATATTTGCAGGCGCCCAGAGTGAGCCTGGTGTTTTCAATGAGCTTGGCCGAAGATCTTCACTTGCGGTGTTGTCGCTCCAAATATGACACCAGAGGACTTACCGCTGCACGTGGATTGCATACACGAAACGAGCTTCCTGTTTAAGAGCTATGACAAAAACATTCAATACAACAGTGTCTACAATGGGATCTCGTAATGATGTGGTTGACATTGACAATTGACAATGGGCAAGGCTACGATTTCGGTTGATGAGCTGCAACACTATGCTTGAAGGGTTGCCATTATGGTCCGCTTTGCTTTCCCCTGTGCCATATTTGCCTTCTTCTTTAAACAATAAAGCCAGGGCATGTAACTCCGTCTAACGATACTTCACCCCAAAGGTATTTATCACAAAAATAGAAGTATTCCCGCGAAGAGGACGGTAACACATAGTTGCATTTTTTTGCATGGATGTGCTAACGCATAGAATTTGTCATAAGTATGAAGATTAGCTTGTATATAAACATGATGGGACATCGGCTTATCTCTTCATTATGAAAAAAAATGGTCGCAGCGTGTCCCCAAGTTGAGCCACTCGCGTTTTTGCACGGATTATAAAATACACGTCTATCGGACTAAAACATCATACTATCTATATAATGTGAGTACAAAAAAAAAAAAAAAAAAAAAAAAAATATAACCGAAAATGTTAAACGAATAATTTGTGCAAAATTTGAGGGTTTTTTTGGTTCGCAGAAACCGGAAATTTCGATAATCAAGTGAACGATTGCCATGTCGACGGGGGACACGCAATGACCACTTTCACGAGCGAAGTCGGATCTGGTTGATATACAAGCTAATATCCATATCTATGGAAGTTGCACTATTCCAAAGCAGGCATAATAGCTCCCATGCAAATCCTTGTCTACAGAATGCAATCCTGAATAATTCTCGCACGTGAAATG
This sequence comes from Capitella teleta, assembly GCA_000328365.1. NCBI lineage: Eukaryota > Metazoa > Annelida > Polychaeta > Capitellidae > Capitella > Capitella teleta. The sequence continues at coordinate 160,870 of KB304240.1, read as the reverse complement.
AACTTCTGTGAGCGCACGTCGTGCAGTCAAAATGATGATTGGTTTAGTAGAGATACCAAAGTAGGTCAAGAAAACCACAAAAAAAAAAAAAAAAAAAAAAAAAAAAAAAAACCGCGCAAAAAGGCATATGAAGTGATACGCATGACTTCAAGTCAAGGCATTATGGAAAAAAAGTTTAAACACAATGGCCAATTATCACGGTTTTTGACCCCCTGGATCGCCAGTAGGTTTTTCGTGAATCCCGCCATATTTTGCATCAGTGTGGAGATCTGCAAGGGAGTATATTAGGATTATATGCGCCGCCGCAATGCATTTTGGGATAATTGTTGTAAAAACAACGCCGTTAAGTAAAACTACGAAAATAACGTTCAAATTATCTCGAAAGGTTGTCAAAGATTAATCAAGCGTTATTAATTATGACTGTCTCATCATCAGTCTCATGATCCAAAGTATGCCGTTTGTGAGTGTATTATAACGAAATCGTTAGTCTGTAATTTCTGGGGCTGGGTGTCAAGTAAAAAGGACAGTCATTGAGCAACACGTGAGTTTAGCGGCAGTTATGCTAATGGCGCATTGCAAACTAATTGTATTGGGTTGTTTTTTTCTTTGGACAATACCAAAATGCACAGCTCACAGCATTTGGGAATAACTCTATTGAGTTTGGATGTATTACAATAACGGTGGTATAGTACAGACAATAGTGACTGAAACCCTTGTTATGCAATCGAGTACAGCAACACGTAGGTCACTCGGAGTAATACACTCAATTGATAAAAGGCTCAAAATAATCTCGACCGAGGATAGAGAACTCTTTCGTTCAGCCTTTATGAAATGAACTTTCTACACTCGCGCCAATGAAATAAAGATCGTCTGTAAAAATAATTCTTTAAGTGGAAAGTAACAAAAAAGAAAAAAAAAAAAAAAAAAAAAAGCCGCATAGAAATTGAAATTAATCTAGTAGCTTTTTACATTATTTCTAGTTGAACAATACTTGCTCAGACCTTCATTGTATCCACATCGATCGCCAGCGTTTAATTTTCGTTCGTCTACTCTGGTTTCTATGGGAATCCCTTTGTCGCGATTATTGGAAAATACGCATTGATTTGCGGATTTAATCTTGAGATTTGATTGGCTGACATCACGAAATCGAACTGAATTAGTCTTTTTTTGTCGAATTCTCGTTTGAGAAGGGTAGCTAAAGGAGATGCGTGGGTTAGCGTTGGCTCTCGTATGACACATTGTCTAACACCCAGTTGGCGTGTGGCCGTCGTCTGCTCGTTAGACAATGCGTATGAGAGAAAAGCAGTGGGTTACACTTGCAGACTTTAGCATGACTCAGAGTAAGAAATTAACTTGCTCGGGTTACTCACAGGTTACATACACAGCTCCTTTACCCACCCTTCTCAAGCGAGATTTCGGGCAATTATGTCCATTTTGATAAATCCCCCATTTGCAGATTTGTGGCCAAGTAATGTAACGAGATCGTGATTTCACCGAAACTCTAGTATATATCAAAATGGAGGCGGACATTTCCGTTCTGAAAGGAAATAATGCTATGCAACGAAGCCAGAGGCAACGTTTCGCTTTCCATTCTGCATTCATCGGTTAAGCTCCGGAAGTGAAAAAGACATGACACAATGAATGCATTCAGCTTTGATGTACTTTTGCCACAAGAAAAATACCTGAAAGACACCTGGTTTCATAATGTCAATATTTCCACGAAATGGATGAAGGAATAGACGTACAATGACAAGCATGATAATGCATTGTTGACTATTAGCTAATTGGTTTCAACAGCACGAGGTGAACATTCTCTAAATCCACAGAACTTCCTAATTAGCTCCAACAAAAAAAAAAAAAAAAAAATAAACTTCAGTGCAGTGGAATAGCACGGCATGGGCTCTAGTGTTTACCTGGCAAAACACATAATAGACACGAAGCAAACCTCCTGAGATTTTTTACTTCTGAAGCTTTTTAAGTGCCGACGTCGTCTGATGCCTCTGGTTTCGTTCTTCGGTCATGTACCTCAATTGTAGATGACTCAAAAGACGAAGAGGTCTTGGTCGTTGCATGAGTGCTTCTTGGGAAAACACAAGGTCACTTCAATGACCTCATTCAAATATAAATCGTGACTATCATTTCGTTGTTGGCGCATGTATATACGTGTATATATAAAATATATATATTCATGCAGATAGGTCCGAAAGTTTCGAATCTAATGTTTTAAAGAGGTGCATAAGCCTGACACAACCAGAGTATTACATTTTAATAATATTATTATAGCAGCTTATTAGCAATATGGCTTAAGGTATCTTACTACTCATACTACATAGTTTCAATAATCCTTGATGCCTATTAAAGGGCTGAATATCGAACTGGAAATCGAATAGTATTCTCCTCGCTGCCACAGCAAGCGATAATCACCCTTTATGTCCTTAAAACGCATCTTACATATGAGATGAGGCCCTTATCGTTGGGGGACATAGCCTAACAGAAGGCAGTTTTATTACCGGTCCCATATACCCCTATAGACCAATGTCTAGAAGTTTATCTTATGACCTTTTCTTGGCATTTGTACCTTGAACACAATAAATGGCTCTAGTGCAGAAATGCTTGTGTATTTGGTGCACTTGGTGTCAGTCATCCAATCAGTTCACCTTGATCCATTGATGGAATAAAACAAGTTTCCAATCTCATTTCTTTTGCAGAATTTTCTCTTTGAACGTTCTGATACCGTCGACGTAATTGGGAAATAGAACAGACAAAAATAGTCAGCCAGGAACCCACGTGCCTGCTTTCCGCGAATGGCTTTTGGCATAACCCTATAATAGAATTGCAACGGCGGGATAGTTTTTTTGGGAGAGGGAAGTAAGTAGAGGCGCCGACGGGCAGTTTAGGCTGCGAACGATCATCATATGCTCATGAATCAGAGGAAACTGAATGAAGTCATAGAACTCGACTAATATAAATTATATCTGGTTGGATGCGTAGTGGCATCACAGTGTTTGATTGCCTCGGTTTCTCTTTTTTTCTGCGGTCAAATGTTTGGTCTGCTTATGGCGAAGAATAAACGTCTCGCATTGCGGTCATGAATAATCATGTATGTATGATAGCAGATTAATCTGCCTTGTATTTTTTCATACCAAAAAAAAAAAAAAAAATTACAGGACCTGTATTACAGTGAACAGTTTTCATGTTACGGGATTTAATTGAGGAAGTACTAGTTATATCAAGAACGTTAGATCAAACATGAACCTCCTCTCCCGGAAACATGGTCATGCTTTGATCACGTGATTCGAGTTTTCATGACGAAATTACAACCATGTGATGGCATGAGCCAGCCATCACCGCCTGCGATAGAAAACAGACACAAACAGAAGATATGTGCCATGCACCAATGCCGTTATGATTTGGAAAAAATCAAGTGTTTTAGAGGTTCCATCAACTCCAAACTACTACATAGTACAAACGATATGAATTTGCAATTCGAAACCATTATGATTGCCTGTGCAAGTAGGAAATGAAGCCCTATCAATAGATATCTACCTGTTTGTTTTATACGGGTTTTGGTTCATTGTCTAACGAGCAGACGACGGCAAAATCACCGGAGCCATAGAGGTAGTAATATGGGATAGCATTCAGCTGGAAGGAAGTACTTCCACAGCCATTAACTCAATTCTCACACGAAACGGAAATGCACCCACTCTTGTGATACTTGGTATATATATATATATATAATATATATATATATATATATATATATATATATATATATATATATATATATATATATATATATATATATCTCAAAAAATTTATTTCATAATTATGGTGTTATCTATGTGTTGATTGGCTGACCTAAATAAGTTGCTGCCATTGAAACTCGACTTTCTCATTCACTGCATTGAATGCAATTTTTGCTCTGGGTTCGATGTGATGAATCTAAACTTAATCTTGGGGAAAAAAAATTGCTATAAGGATGCCTCGAGCACGTTTTAGATTGATATCTTACACATATTCCATTCGGATAATAACATTTGGGAAAAAAAAAAACCAGAAGTTAACTAGAAATAAAAGTATTCTATGATTGTCACGGTGATTTTAAAAATGTTTCTAGAGCACCTGTCCTTGACCTAGCTTCCATAAAATCTTGAGTATGAAGACACCAAACACCTATTTGGAGGAGATGGTATAGTATTATTATTGTCTGCCAAGTGGGGAGTGCAGGACTTTCGAGATATTATACACACCACATGATGGCAGTATGCCTCAAGAATTGTCTCACGGTGTCATAAAGACCTTGCATTACTCAGTTGAGTACATGTACTTTGATACTATAAGTCGGTGACTGTTGTGTAGTCCGGAGCAATCATGTGACCCTTTGCCCTGTCGCCTTGACCCTTTTGCTGACCTGAGCTGAGGTGACAACTCACAACCCACTGTCTTGGGGCACAGTTGTGGTAAGTCATTTTTTGATAGACATGCCTCTGCTCGAGAATAGAAGGCCAAATTCCGAACACTTTGCCAAATCAAGACTCTCTCTTAATTGTCTATCCGTATTCGGCATGCTGTGTCATCTACACGCTTGAAATGAACCAACGAAATTATTTAATTATATTCATTTAGATTATCTCATATGTTTGATAACAAATGCAAAATGTGAAAATAACCCCTGGATAAGGTCAAGACTTCATAGTAAACATCTTCTAAACACACAAAACGTATCAAAATTTGAGTTTTAAACTTGCACTTTCCTTCTGGATTGAAAATTCCTTTGAATAGATGTATAACTCAACGACATGCACTTCCAATTAACACTCCTGCTTTTGACACTTCAGGATCAAATCATAATGCAAAGAGCAAACAAATCTACTTGTATATGAAAGAACTTTAACTGACTGCGTGCCGGGGTTTCAAGGGTCATGCGCGGTCTGTACTTACCCCTGCTTGCTGAAGGTCTATGACCGGAGCGGCCAACTGGATATTGCACAATGGGCTTTGGTGTGTATGATCATAACGCATATTCCTGCAAATAGAAGGCCGTTATGGATCCGTTCCTATTCCAAACATCCATCTCGCCTTATGATGATGTGTATCTGATATATTATCTTATCTTATCTTATCTTATCTTGTTTCTCGTATATTCTGTCATGAGTTGCTTACTCATTGCATGAGACGTGGGACAATGATATCATTTTATAGCTTTATAGACCATATAATTTTACTACGACAACCAGCTTCCATATTTTCTTGTGGCTCGGTTGTTAATTTTAATCCTAGTGGAAATCCCGAACCACTGTCGATTTACAGCGGAATTTACAATGGTGCATTCATTTTGTGCTATTCGTGGTAGCATAATGGCTATTTTTATGTGAATCAGAGCTAAGATCAAATAGCAATATGAGTGGGGTGACCACGATAACCCAAAGTTCGAGTTGCAATGAAATGATCAACAGGCAGAGACCACGTACATGCTGGTTGTCTTGGTATATACATGCACTTATAAGGTTTTTGTTATAATTTTATAGAATATAATAAGAATGACGTAGGTGCGTTGTTCAATTACAAGCAAGCTTTCTGAGCTGCCCGTACTAGTATTTCTAAGGTCCAATACTTTGATGGGCCAATTAACTTAATCATTGATGATTGCCAAGCTGACTCATAAATTGGAACTGGTGAATAATTGCCCACGTGTTTGTTTGTAAACCTCTATGGATGTTGACGAAGTTGCGTTGCGTGCAATGTACGTATAGAAACTTAATAATATTATGCGAAGCATTATGATCCGTATAATGATATAAAATAATAATAATATTTATTTCGCATATACATGCAATATTTCATAGAAAGAAAGAAATAATTATATAACAACTAAAATCTATTGCTGGGTGTTAAGCATGCGAGAAAACCTATGGTGGGATCTTCCCCCTGGACCACAAATTAAAAAAACCCAGATGGAAAGAACAGGTGTGTGACGGCATAATTTCCATGTCCGTCATAACGTTCTCAAAAGTGCGTTATGGGTGGATCTGCCATCTTGGATGTGTTGCACCAATGCACTTGGCCATTGGGTGACATGTATAATCAGGCTTAAGAAAAACATACATTCTAGGTGTGAAAAGGCATGAGTAATGATGTAAGATCCTCACATCCGACCATTATTAACCATCTTTGATGCTCATTGGCCATCTGTTTACGCTTGAACGGTCAGAATAGCCTTTAACAGCAGGCTGCATTGAGTCATTGACAGCATTGTGAATAATACCTTTACAAAGGATTCACCTTTGCTCTGCTGCCCAGTCTTTAACCGAGTTTATTTAAAGTTTTTAACACACAACACCAATTAATTGATTCATGATCATTTTCATTTAATAATAAATCGAAATATATATTTGATAACAATTTGGATACAAATAAAGGAAGATAAAAAAATCGAATATAAAAAGGATTTAGTTCCTAGTGTGTTACATATTCAGTTTTTTATTTCTGTTTAACTCAGTGCCTTTGATATTAATTCACAATTTTCGATTGAATAATTGAATTTCTTGAAAAATTCTGATATTGGAATATAATAGTCTTTTTTTTTCACGAGGGCAGTACCATGTTGGCTGCATGTGAAGTCAGATATAATTATTATAAAATTGAGATCTTTGAAATAAACATAACATGTATTCACGAGGGTTTTTAGCCAGGGTCAGGTCGTTCCTTCTGGAGTTGATGATCCATTTCCGACGTCTGAAATAATAATGAAACGAAAAAATCAAGGTCGAATATTCAAGCTAAATCATACTAATGATTAAACTTGGCCGACAGAATCAGTCATATTGACCGAAAAAACTCGCCTGTCACAGCCGTGACAGGAGTAGAAGCTCAATTTAACTCACTATAGTTGACAAATTGTAATATTACAATCTCATTTATTGCATGGTATTCACAAACACGTTTAGTTGTCTATGCCCTGGACTAAAAACTTACAACACCGAATAGCGACATAACTTAAAACAATAAATTTTATCCAATTGCAGCGGTCGCCATTCAGTGAGGCCTTAGTGTTAACAGATCCACTTGACTTCCCCGCCCGCTTTTCATTTCAGTCCTATGATTGAATCAAAAATTATATAAAGAATGTTGTATTCACGATTAATTGTAAAGATGCTGTAGATTAGGAGTACTGGTGACTCCGCACAAGGACTTGTGTCCCGGAGTGACACGAGCATCTTCCCCATCCGTGGTGTGGAATAAATTGATTGCTCAATCTCCACAAGTCAGTATCTGAGACTAATGCATGCATCACGCTTAATTACAAGTTACGAGGTGTGTTACTTGGCCTGGCCCTAATTGTCCTTGGCACAGTGTATATCAAAAGGTAATAGCTCTTCCGGACTTGGTAATGGAGTCACAGGAAACGAGGAAGTATGTATCCTTGCACATATTATGTTCTACCACACTAGTAAGTATGTTGTGCTTTTCGAAATAATAAGATTGTACGTATTACGTTGAACAATACAACTTAACATTATTCACACTAAGGAAAAACACAACCAAACAAAGTGGTTGACCAGCTGTCGATCATCTTGTGACATATACATAAGTTAATTCTTTATTTGGTTGGGGTCAAATTGCCTTTTCAAACCACTCGCCTGCGACTCGTGGCTAAAGACAACAATTTGCGTCAATCAATCTTCTATAATCCTGTTCTATTGTTCATTGTTTGTTTGTTTGTTTGTTTGAATATTTTTCCTTACATTAAAAAAACTCACCATCTAAGATGATTCATGTTCAGAACAGAGATTAAATGAAGGATAATCAAGGTGCAATTTGGGACACAGAAGCCAATAGGCTGCACTGTTGTGCTCTTCGTGTGATGCATATAAAGATATGATCAATATTGAATAATTGTGTTTTAGTGCTGATAAAGGATCAATCATGTTGCTAACATAATTACTTAAGTACATAATCATAACCATAACAATGTCACTTACGGCTATTTACCTTCCTTAGAGGTGAAGGGGGGGGGGGCATGTGATAATAATAATAGAAGGCATTCTGTTATTTGCAGCATATAAAAACGGCATTATCAGGAAAAAAATCAGTGAAAGGTAGAGCACCATAGGCCTATTGCCACACACCCTGTTCCGAATATACAGTGTGCCAAAAGTACTCTATGTATTGTATTTTAACGATTTCAATGCTTTTAAATGGCATATACATGTATATGTTTATAGAGCAACCATTGCCAAGCCACTTCAACCCGCTGCTAGCCCCAATCACAGTGCTCAGCCGATATATCTGATTGGTGGAGCGGCTTAAGCAGTCTGCTCCGGAGTCTAGCTGACTTTCTAAGTTTCCCGAGTATTTTTTTCATTTCTCATGATTCCAATACGCAACCTACAGGCCTTATAATTATATATAATTTATACAGAGTAGATTTTTAACAATTTATTCCTCACTTATTTATGTCAGAAATTATAAATTTTTCATACTTATTAGTGCTGTGAATTACTTGAATTACAAATCATGCATGTGACCAATGAAACTCAATTTACATGCAGAGTTTTTTTTGTGACATCATTTCACATCGAAGTCCTCAAATTTTCATTCATTCATACTGTAAATTGCTATGATAACCAGCGGCACTTTTCTCTCGCGCATTATTTTTATCATTCCGTGGCATTCTGAAGTCAATTTGAGTGCAAGAATAATATTGTCACACAAAAACTGTGATTATTTTAGGACATGATATATTATAATCGTGTTTAAGGTCCTTTTAAACCATATACTTTTTGAAATGAAATCTATGGACGTAGATAGTTTGTGGAGCTCACACAAAAAAACATTTAGAAATTCGTTATATTGTCCTCTTGGACACACCCCTACCATGTTCATAACGTGTTTCTATCCATAAGCTACCACTTTGATACTGCTATCACGCCAAAACGTTAACTCGGGATATTGAATATCATAGAAATCACTGTCTCGTTTTGCCCGAATTGTGGGTATATATGTATACCTTTTTTCGTTTTGTGATGTATTCATGATAAAATTAGTAGGCTATTGTAATGTTAATGTTGGTGATAGGCGATATTTTTTTATGCGGCAATAGATAGGCCTAACATATGAGCTGCATGCTCTACGCGCCAGTTTTATTAAAGTACACCATGCTAATTTCCATCACTTTGTTGGAATCTAATGATAACAAGTAGTACATGTACAGGTTTATATGACGACACTGATGAAATAATGAACAGAATGCTCCTGCAATCGTATTATAAATGCACTTCGTGACTTCAAAACAAGAATATATTCCTATAAACTAGTAAAACTCATTGCAAAATAATGGCATCAAGAAAAACACCGCGAGTTTTAGCCACTTTCTTTGATTTTATGTTGGCAGCCCCGAGTATTAGGGAGAAGACTTCCGCTTCTTATTGGTCCGATTTTTCCCCACACTAAGCGTTGTTTTAAACTTACCACAAAGAAGGTTAACCTTCTTTGCCGAGGAGGAGGAACTGGCTTTAAAATGCACTCAGAAGACAAGGTTAGTTGACAAACCAAGAATCTGTCACAATCCTTTTTGTTTGGTATACATTTAATCGAGTTATGTAGTTATGTTCTTTTATTATTATCAGTCGTTCATGAATGTTTTCATTTAATCAAGTTATGTTCTTTTAGTATTTCAATTGTTCATGAATGTTTTATTTTATATTAAAGTTAGGGGCATGCGCCCCCGTGATCACAATCTGATCTCTTGGGTTATCTGTGTAAATGTTACTGATGGTTCAGGATAGTTTCGGAACTCTGAAATTTGACGCGAGCAAGCATAAGAAAGAGTTTCGGCAACGAAACGCGATTTATGCGAGAGAGCGGAAATCCTAAAGTCCGGTGCGCGCATGCGCAGTTCAGCATTGTTTCCTTGTAAGCCACTGTGCTACTAGCTGAGATTTTGTGCGTTTTCCCTCCCTCCCTTTCCCGTGTTATGGTTATCTATTTCCTTAGGTTTTTTTCATGCGATATATCCTTTCATGCGTTTCCACCCATTCATGCGAGTTACATTTATTACCCTTTCATGCGTGCCGTTGTTTCTCATTTTTGCGCGGGGTTTAATTATCCTGTCAATTTTCATAGAGGTTCTTTCACCTCGAGTTCTTTTGGTTTGACCACAACGGTGGCGATAGCTGTTTTCATCTTGCCTCGATTCACCCGATTCGCATATCTGCACCGTTAGAGAAACGGAACAGACGTATATCTGCACCCGTTTCGCTAACGGTATCCGACGGCCCCACAGGCACACGTGTGTCGTCGGGACCTGTTAGCTAACGGCTCCCGATCTTCCTAAGCAATTTTTCATGTATAAAAACGGGCCGCGATAACGCATTGGTAGCGCGTTCATCTAGCTAAAATGATTTGCTATCAGAACCAGGAATTTATTGCTATATATAAATATATGTAAAAATAAAAAAATTAGCTCTGAAAAGGAATTCAACATAATAATAATAATAATAATAATAATAACAACATCCAAAGCCAGAACCTTCTGCACGCTAATCAAACGCGCTACCATCGCGCCACCGCGGCCTGTGATACATAATAACTATAAGTAAAACTGTTTAATTTTATTTATTTAAATATCATAACGCGTACCCCTTTTATCGACGTATCTTACTGATCACACAGCGGTATAATTATGTTCTCTTAATATTGTTTTATGTTTCATGGACAAATGTGCAATAATATAGCATTGATTGGGCATTGAAAAAGGCCCTCAAAATCTTACAATACGCAAAACAGAGAATAACACAAGTTTTGCCGTTATGATAATCATTATTTTGCTTGTTCGCGTCAAATTTCAGAGTTCCAAAACTATCCTGAACCATCAGTAACATTTACACAG
>KB304240.1:125815-139944 GCA_000328365.1 Capitella teleta | reverse complement strand
AAAGAGATTTGAAATGTAATGCTTGATTATTGAACGATAGGGGCTTTTCAAGAAATAAACAGACATATGGCCACGCCCTCTCCCTCCTTCCGGTTAGTGATTAGTTTGTTCAATAATCTTGCTCAAATAAAGTAAAAGCTATCCGTACATGGTATGCGATGTGGGAATTAGGAATTCAGCATACATTATAAAAGAGCGTGATATAGACAATATCGAGTCGAATTCTGACACTCAAATGTTTACTGCGTGAAACAAGCGTTGCATGCAATATGCTGAAGCAGTTAGGTAGCTGTGTGAAACGATGAGATTTGGATGGGTTGAAGATTTGATCTGAAACGCCACAATGTCATAAACCAGAAAAGCCGAGTGACGATTAATTATTTGTTGTTAACATGTAGTCCAGTGTATAGAATGACCAATTCATAATTTGGATGATACGGCGGATGAAATAACCAAATATTGTGAGGAGTAATAGACTTGATATCAGGCAATAAAAGAGGTAATCATTGCAGTGTATCGCTAAACAGCGTCATATTCCTACAATCTGGGAGCTACTTGAGAAAGAGAGGAGTGTCTCAATGGATAAGCAAAGTCAATTCACACGACAGAACCGAGATATCCGCTATTTTTTCTTGGAATTCAATGAATCTAAATGCTTTAAGGATTGCCTGACCATTCTTCTATCTGTCATACATTGTGACGCGAAATTACATCTATACAAACCCCCACAGTGAATCTATTTGCCACAACACAATAGACTGTGATCTCTGTTATAGAAGACTGTCAACTTACCAAGCATATAAAACGAAACACGTTTACGCACATCAGTACATCAGAGCCGTCATGTTCAAGGTACTCTTGGTGATTGTGTGTTCTCTTGCGTGGCTTACTCATTCTAAACGACCATTGTGGGACTACTATTCAGAAAGCATGGCATCTGAATGTTTGAAGACGTCGGAGCAGAGAGACCTGGCATCAAATTGGGAAGAGTTCGCCAGGAACTGCATCACATCCATCATTTTAAAATTAGCCTGTTCGCCCAGTGTCGTCACAAAGAACATCTTTATCTACCACTATACTGGAAGAGATGATCAAGAGTCGTCCTTCAATAAAGATTTGCGGGCAATTTGCGGGCGCATGCAGGTCCAAGCAAATGTTTCCTTCACCAAACAGGTCAAGATGCGTAAGGATGTGGACTTCAGATTCAACATCCAAGTCCCTCATCAATTCCACATCAACATTTCTTGGTCTAGCATTGACTGGGGGCTTTTTAACGCGGGATTTAAATATCTTTTTGTTTCCGAAGTAAAAATTAAAAAAGTCAGCAGTCGTCATGGGAAGACATTCACTGGATTGACAGCTCCAGGTAGTGCTATACATCCTTTGAATTCAGTTGATGTTGAAGCCTCGATCAACTCTGGTATTTTCTTCAAGTTCTTTCTCGATTTGACAATGACTTTTCAGATTCATGACAGCAACTTCAAAACACAACCAGGCAATATTCAAAAGAGAGAATTTTCCCATAGAATGTCACCATACTCAACCAACCAAAAGGAGAAAATTTACTGGTTTCAAGCTACTACAACCCCAGGTGCACAGATTGAAGTCAGTTTCACACATGAATCTACAATCAAAGATGAAACCGAGGCTGATTTGTTTGATGGCCCTGAACCTGTAGGACCAGTGATACTCACTCGAAAAACATTTATGTCTCCAATATCTGCAACTGGATCAACCCACACTGTGCTTTTGGTCGTTTCAAGACCACTTACAATTCAGGATCAATTGAAAATCACAGGAGTGTTCAAAGCCATCACCCCAAAACCTCAGCAAACAGCAAACTTAGAAGGTAATGTTGACCGTGTCTCCTTTAACACAATGCTGTGCCATGATCGGATGCTATGCTCTCTACAAATCAACAATCTGAACATAGAAAACAGGTTCTTGCATTTATCCATCAGAAATTTGACTGGACGATTCTACGAATCACCGCTGTGCCTGCGCGGTGGCTTGGCCATATGGGAGTTGGATGGCACGAATGTGATCAACACTAAAACATTGTGCACATATGAGCATCTCAATCTCTTCACAAGAGTGTATTCCAAAAGTAGCACCCTATTGGTGACTGTCTTTGCGTATCCTTTCATCCGCCAGGCTCCGCGATTCATCATAGACATTGGCTCAACAGAATGCATGGGAATAGACATAGAAATCCACAAGACCTCGATACCTGACGATGACGTCCCTCCTAATTTCCTGTATTCGAAATCGACGGGTATGAACCAACAATGGTCAGGTGTAGCGAATTCAAAGTACTGGCTTGATCTTCACAGTGGATTGCCAAAGTGTGTTATTGCTCAGCGACACCAATTTGCTTTCGTGCCCTATCTGCACATGAAAATAGAACATCATAAATGCCGGCTTCGACGCATTGGGATTTGGCAATATAACGTTACGGTGGTTCCAACAAACAGGGGTCGTAAAATGCTAATGACACACACGCATGATAAAGTGAAGAGGGTGAAAAGTCCATGGCAGACATCTGAAAAAAGCCAGGAACTGCAGATTTTGAGTGTCGCTAATTATTTTCTTATCAGTGCCCCACTGGATGAATATTATGAGATACTCATCACAGTGACACCTACATGTACACCCCATCAGGTGCAAACTAAGGCTATTGCAAGACCAGGGTATAGCATAACAATGGTTTCAATTGTAAATTTTGGCCTAGATTTATCTGCTGAATTCTCAATGTGTGAGAACAGTTTCCTGGGAAGCGCCGAAGGACTTTACGTGGTTACAATCAAGCATCCAGCTGATCCACATTGCTGGATTTTTGACATTTGGAAGAATTCACTATGCCCTTCGAACTGTACAATCAGAGAGTCTGTCAGTTTGGTGGCTGTAAAGCATGAGCCTATTGTGAAAGGACCCAGAGTTACTAACATGTTTGGAACAGGTACTTCGGGAAACAGGTAAGAATCAAATGAACGCTCACAAAAATTATTTTGTAGTTCTCATTTTTGCAGCAGAATTTACATATAACGTTATCCTAATTACCAGGATGAATTCCAGGCATGTACAGACTTAGTTCTACAGGTTTTTCTACGAGTTTTCTCCGATTCATGAAATTCAATCAAATGAATTATGTGTTCAACTTAAAAATAGCCGCGTCAAATATGCATAAAATGTTATTATAACAGTGATTTACTGGAGCTCAGAATAATGTTGGCTTGTGCTTTCATTGAAATTCAGATCGACTGATTTGAATGTAACGTAATGCTGAATGTAACAAATGAAATGTAACAAATACCAGTTCGAAATCTCCTATGCATACATATTTGGTTCTCTTTCAGAAATACTTTCTTCCATAACTATCACAAGCGAACCTTTGTCTTCACGACGTTCTATAATGTCACGCAGTTGAGCATTACGCCTGAGAGAGGAGTACAGACAGTCCTTTTCAGTCACAAAGTTATCAAATCTCCTTATTGTTCATCTTGTGAACTTTACATGAAAAAGAAAACCCTTTGCCCTGACTGGCACACTGGCTCAATAGAAGACTTCCACCAAGGTTTGAAAATGTTCCCACAGGCGGTCACAAAATTTGCAGGGGCTTGGAAATCTTCAGTTAGTAACAGAACAAATGAAAAGGATCCCGAATGTCTCAATGTGAGTGGAGAAATCGATCATTTCATCATTTGCAAGCCTTTTGAGTGGTCATGGGATGAAGCAAATGAGAAATGTCTCAGTTTGGATGGCAGTCTGCTAACGTTAAAGAGCAGAAGCGAAGTGGAAAGGTTTCGCTATTTGTACGACATTCTTCAAGAGAAGATGGGAGAACGTCTGACCCATCATAAGTACCACCCCAAAGCACATTTCGTTGGAATACGTGTGAAACCGAAGGTGAGACATTAACAGTTTATATACATGTAATCCGTTTCATGTATTCAACAGTATATATTGTGCCTAATCATGTATTCTTGGTGCTCTGATAAGGATCTTCTTTGATGTTGTGAGAGGCACCGCCTGCATGCATGAATGTAAATAAATGTCACTTGAGAAGTTTGAGGTCTAGAGTTTGATAGTCAGCTGACAAGGTGTTAAAGTTAGGATATATTATGTACTTAGGTTTTAAATGTGTTCCGACCATTTAGGGAATACTTAAGATTAACTTAATGCAGAGTGTCCCGTTTTACTGCTACTTCGACATACCACTGAATATTTGGGCGCAAAGTAGTTGATTAATCATAATTGTTAACTACATTTGCAAGAGTTCAAGTGACTTTATTATAAAAAAACTATAGTAATTATAATCACAATCAAAACTGTTTATTGAGTACTATCGTACAATATGCTGTTCTCTTCCGTGCAGACTCCAGTATTGAGATGGCCAGATGAAACACCATGCATTAATCAGCACTGGAACAGCCAGTACTTCTCTTCAGAAGATCTTCAGATTGAACAATCATTTTTCTCCAATTGGGCAGAGCACAGTCACCCAAAAAGATTACGATGGGGATCTGAACTGAACACATTGATGCAAGACTATGCAGGAGTCCATCCCAGGAAGACTGAAGAAACTATGTGTGTACTTCTATTGGCTGATATTCAAGGCAGCTATGAATGGGTTACTGTCAATTGCAGCCATAGAATATCACTTGTTCTTGTCTGTCAAAAAGACAGAGTACAACCAGTTGATAAGAGTGAGACTGCAAAAATCACCACTATTAAACGTTCTGGGCTTAGTTTCGTAAAGACGGTAGGCAATTCAGATTCAAACCATGCGGTGAGCTGTCATTCTGACTGGTCACTTTTTAGTCAGACTTGTTACTCACTGACGCATGAAATGGCAGTGCTAGCAGATATAAATAAAATAGCCATCTGGAACGATGATGACAGAATGAAGAGCATGCTACTCGAACTTGCGTTAAATAGACATGTAAAATTTCCAAATTTAGAAACGTCAACACAAATCGCAGTCAATTTCCATGAGAAACTATCAATGATACGGATAAATCGATTTCCTTTTATGGGTAGCGACCAAACTATAAACGTTTCTGACAGCGTCTTTTTCAGCAATCCAGTTTCTTTTCGAAGAAACTTAACATCTGATAGTTATCCAGAAAATATTCTTATTCTCCAAAATTCAAACCCAAGCTATGAGTCCTGCCCTCCAAATACATTTCAGTGCAATGATCGCTCTTGTATTCTGATCACCCATGCATGCGATGGTCAGAGAGATTGTCTCGGTGGAGAAGATGAAATATGCGGCCACCTGTGTTCGATTGGCGAATTTGAAGCATCCTTGAGCTGCATTCACGACTGTCAGCCTCACAACTGCACTTGTGTTGAAACTCATTTCCAATGTCAATCGGGTGCTTGCATTCCTTTTGAGAAACTCTGCAATGGCATTTCGGATTGCAGTGACAGTAGCGATGAGCATGGATGTGCAGCACAGCCTGCTTTCAAAGAAAACTTTGACTATTTCCACTGCTTCTCTGACAACACCACAATCCGTGTCGAACTGCTAAATGATCTCATTCCTGATTGCCCCGATGGCTCTGATGAGACCGAATTTGAGATTTCTCCTTCTACTATCTGTCCAACTGGTATGAGAAAATGCCACCAAAAGCACCCAAGATGTTATAAACAGGAGGACCATTGTCATTATGACGTTCAGCCTTTAGGATACCTTGATCATTGTAGAAATGGAGGTCACTTGCATGACTGTCGGTGGGCAACATGCCCTAATGAATTCAAGTGTCATCATGCATACTGCATCCCAATACACAGATTGTGTGATGGCGTTTATGACTGCCCTGAGAAAGACGATGAAAAAGATTGTGCCGCTGTGTCCTGCGTTGGGCTTTTCAAATGCAAAAATGGAACCTGTCTGCATCCAAACTTTCTTTGTAATGGCCAGGTTGAGTGCCCACTCTATGCTGATGATGAGCTTCTATGTGATACTGGCATTTGTCCCCACCGGTGCAAGTGTTTGGGACGTACGATTATTTGCAATGATCTAAATTGGTCAATTGTCCAGCTGTTATCTGGGGCAATACGGGCCTTTACAAACAGGCATTCCATTGGTAAACAGGAAAATGCCGCGCTGCTTTCAATGAAGCAACTCCTCTATCTAAATTTGAAACATGGATCGATCAAGAGTTTGCCACCTGGACCAAACTCTCTTTTTAGAAATCAGGGCAGGCTACTGTACTTGGATTTATCTCATAATCAGATTGAATCCCTTCCACAAAAGTGCTTTTTCGGTTTGATGGTCCTGAAGAGCATCAATCTTCAGCACAATCCTCTTGTCAATATCGGCCCAGCGTTTCTCATGGACTCTAATCACCTAAAATCATTGACTTTGCAAATGATTACGCAGGCCATATCACCGGGGGCATTTCTTGGTCTCACACGGGTCACCTCCATCACCTTAAAAGGTGTAAGGTTCGAAGGAATTGCTAGCAATATTTTTGATGAAATGACAGCACTCAGAAAATTGAATTTCTTTATTCCCGGTGAGCAGCTTTTACCCTCGCATCTCTACCACAGCATCAAATACCTAGACGTCATCGAAGTCAACGAGCCGACTAAATGCTGTATCGCCAAAATGCATGGTGTTTGTATAGTGAATGGCATCAAAACTGAAAGCAATTGTGGTCCATTGCTGTCAAGAGTGGGTCAGATGTTTGCCTGGTGTTGTGGATTGGAAATCCTGAGTCTGAATACGTACATGTTATTCAAGAGAGTCATGCTAAGAGAGAGTCCCGATGTTATTCTCATGAAGAGTCTCCATTTAGCAGACATTTTAATGGGCCTATATTTCTGTGCATTAGGTATTGCTGGTGGCTCAATGGGGGATACGTTTGCTATAAACTTTTCCTGGTGGGTAAATTCTCTCGTCTGTCGCTTCTTGGCACTCCTGGCTTTTGCTTCTATGTTGTTATCAACCCTCCACGAGACATTTGTTGCCATAGAACGATTTTGTCATATATGTAAGATTGGCAAGGCCAACCGTTGGCCAGGTAAACTGGGGACTAAGGTTATCTCTGGTGGAGCATGGGTGGTGGGCTTAGGAGGCACCACTGCAATTATTCTGGCTTCTGAAACACCTCTGAACAACCGTTTGTGCATGGTTGTTAATAACTTTGAGGGCAGCGATGACCAGTGGAATATTGTGGTCGCAGCTCTTCTGGTTGTAGACGTTGTTTGCTTGGTTTCAATTCTGGTATGCGCAGCAAAGATACACCTTAAGGTTGTCGAATCGGCAAATGAGGTTAGTAAAATGTCCGGAGGCAATGTCAGAAAAAGTTCTGATCACAGGAAGAAGCTAGTTCTCACCCTTACTTTGTCATTTTTCAGTAAAATATCCACTCTGATCCTGATTCTGCTACCATTTTGTGGTATGAATTTGAAACCCATAGCTCACATCTGGATTTTTGCCCCTTGCATTGGAGCAAGCGCAGCGTTAAATCCTATAGTTTATGGTCTGAGTAAACCGGCCAAATGATAAAGCAGTCACATTTATTAACATTACATATATTGTAATTGGCAGTGTGGTGTACGCAGATTCGTATACGTGACATAGTAATAATAAAAAAAAAAAAAACAAAAAAAAAACCCCATAAAACATAAATGTTGATGTTGTGCATCCTCAGCACGAATCTACATGTCAGATGTAAAAAAAAAAGGAATACCTGTCTCTCACTCTCCCCCTCTCAATAAATTGTATGACGCCTTTCACGAATGCCTTTGTGATTCCTTCGCTATGCTGTGTGTACCCCAGTAACACACACACAGATGCTTCAGTATAATTATTTAAAGCTTGGCAATATTGTGATAAAATGATTTTGAAATCCAGATTAAAGTGGATGAGAATGTTCTGGAGCCTGATTCAGAAGTCACCACATACCGGATCGGCAGATCCAATACAGCTCATTTATTATTTCTAGCTCCTCGAGGTCCTCATAGAAAAGCCGTAGTCATACAGGTTGAGGCAGATGAGACAGTTTCCTGGTCTGTCATTTTAAGCATGGAATACAATTAAACTTCAGTGCTTCTTATATGTTTACAATTGCACAATTTGCAATTTAATGAATGAGTTCAGAGGCTCTTCACGATCACAAAGATCTCTAAAAAGACTAGACTTACAAGATATAACCATACAATACAAGTATAACTAAACAATTGGTAACCTGTCAGCAGCTATATGGCTCATATAGCTCAACTGGACACAGTTCCCGAACAGGGCTTTCACTAATAGCGCGTGACATCCGATCATGAGCTGTGTATCTACAATGAAGAAATTTATATTGCAGATGCACAATTATGTTCCGTCTCAATTGAACGTGGTACTTAATATATACACAGATGTTTATGGCCATTCCAATCAAAGTATTGAATTATGATGTCAGTTTATCCGTCATCTCGTTTTTCTTTTAAACGTTGCTATAATGAGGATCAGACCCCGTTGAACACGATTCCATTATTCTTAATAGAAAGAAGATCTATCGACACTATATTATGGTTATTATGGTTATTATGGTTATTATCTTTATTATGGTTATTTCAATAGCAGCAACACTAAGAGTACTACTAAAATGTCCCAGCTCACATCCAAATCCTATGACTGAAAATCTGGATATTGGGTATCTTGTACGGAGCTTGAGTGACAGGCATATACATGGCAATACATTCCTAAATATCAACTGAAGCTTGGGGCTTTCCCGTGAATGTCTCCTACAACTTCAAGTAACAAAGAATGATATTTTCTAGGGTATCTACGCTAATTCAAGAAACTACAAAGTATGCCCCAAAACTACTATTCATACTATCAGCTAAAAATGGCGTACATGCATGAATATGCACTAGCCAAAATCTGCGAAAACACGGGTAGCCTGTGAGGAGATAAAAACAAAATGAGATTGCGAGCCATGTGTCATCCTATGATTTAACCGGTGAGATTGCGAGAGGGAAACAAACGAAATCTTACCCATTCTTTAGCCACATATATAACATGATGAGATTTGCTTCTACATGTATCGTAAATCCATGACATTAAAAGAGCTGTATAATGAAAGAAACCGTCAAATTTTGCTCTTTTATTATGTAGTTCTTGAATCAATTTCATGCAACAAAGCCAGAGGCACATGCAGCGAAAGAAATGATGGAAATGTAAGATTAACGCTTTACAGTTTACAGTAAATTGATATCGCTTGGTGGGGTGCCGGCTACTGTGGCGGGGGTAGGAAATGCAGAAACATATATTCTAACTTATGCGCACGAATTTGCGGTGTGGTTCCGTCCAGTTTACAACCTATAATCCCTCAGATAACGGCGAAATCAGTTTGTGCTCTAATAATCGATATCCGGTGTCTTAATGGTGTGGTGTGGTGCGGTGCGGTGCACCGTTGTCACATATAAATGACCAAATGACAGAACGATTAAAGAAAAAAGCTTTTAATGTTAAAAGAGTGCTTCACTTTATTAAAAAAACCTCGAGAACACAAATGCAAAAGTAAGAATGAACAGAAAAAAGATCAGCACAAAATTTCGAACATCATAAGGATGGAAAACACTTTCAGTGGTCAAAAAGGGAAACATTATTCCTTACGAAACTTTTGAAGGAAAATCAACATATCAACATTAGAAGGGTCAAGGCATGCTCCTTTAGCATTGACAATATTGCCTGCAGATGAAAAGATTGATAGATGTGGAAGTTTGTCTTTGTTTTCCTTCCAAAATTTCTGAGGGTTCTCAGAGGGCTTGATGGATGCCATTCGGCGGCACAGAACAACCTCCTATGCAAGAATCGGCTTGGATGCTTTTGCATTGTTATTCGCGAAATGCTAGCAAATAGGTCGATCACCAATATTATTTCCCGCGAAGATATTTACGCATACGGTAGTATTCTTTCACTAAAAACATAATTAATTTCAGAGTCATTATTAATATTAATTAATATTCGCATTGCCTAGGGGAGAATGCCATGTGGAATGGACGATAATTGAATCGAACTCACATTTAAACGATTTCAGTACTATTCCATGATGGTTTCGGAGATGCTGGCCAAGATTCGACGTTGAACCTCCTTTGCAGGGAACTAAAGTTTCACATTCACAGCATTTGGCATTCCCATTATCCGGAGGAGCATAATACAGCCAAACATCGCTACCTTTCGCACGCGTTCCGGCCATTTCTAACGACGAATATCCGGGCTACACTTGCAAATTCAGTTCAGTTTTGAGTGGGCCAATTATTCCCGCCCAAACGGTGCGCCGATGCAGCCCTAATTGCTTTCCTACGTGTAGACTCTCACAGAACGCCTTTGCAGCGACCAAATCAGGGACCATTCTCAGCAATTGTGAAACGTGACGCTAAAACCTGTACGCTTCTGATTCGTGGACAAGATACAACTGTCTCTTTGGATTGCATCAAACTAGCTCATGTGCCGACTGCCGCCGCTTCTCCTACTTCTCCAGCTCCAGCAACTGCTGTGTATACCCGCTCCGGTCGTCTTGTACAACCTAGCTCCGCCAGCTACCAAAGGGAGGGGCCATGTAACACATCTGAGTGACCCTGTATTCGATCACTGATTACCTCGTTCATTACTCATGTCATTTCGATCAACTCTCAATACCATTTATAAGGCAAGATTTCAATGCAATGAATCAGTCAGTGTCTCTATCTCTGTTTGACTCTTCATTCGCCATAACATACACGTAACAGAAAGAATGAGAAGAATGGGAAACACGTAGGTAAATAGCTTAATCGATAGAGACTTTCTCACGTGTAAATTGACAAGCAGCGCCAGTGAATGCATGGGTGGTGTAAGTGGATCAACGAACACGACGCTTCTTTGAAATCATGGTGATTGCTGCATACGTTTAGGTATGAAGCTGACACTCGAGAGAATAATGATTGCATACAAGAAAAGTTACGGCAGACAAAGTCAAAGACCTCTGAATAAAATTGCATGTCATTTCCCCTCCTATGACAAACGTCCTGACACATCTTTCCAAATTACATATATATACTCGCTGACTCGGATGTACGGAGTTTACGGATGTAACATATTTATACTTGTACTTAACTTGTAAGTTGTTAGAGAGGGTAAATGACTAGCATAGTTGATGTCCTGGGTATGACGTTTAACTGCAGCCAGGTTGTCCTTTCTGGGCAAAGCTACGAGAAGGAAAACTCTGGCGTGAAAACTATCGAATGCCCAGTATAGCCCCCTTTCGAATAATAACTGCTGATCTCTTTTAGTGAAATGTCAAGCGCAGATGTAAGAGCTTGGTGCTTACATCCATTGACTGAGTGACATATAAGAGATAAGGTGCCAGGGTGAAAGGATACTAATGAAGTCGACGAGTGACTACGTGTCCTTGGAGGAGTGAAGCAGGTGCATAGAAATGCCTGGGAACGAAAGTCAATGGCCCTAAAAGGGCAATGACTGCATTCATTGATTCATGTCATCTTAGAATTCAAGGATCATTCTGACATTCATTTTGTTATTCTCTTCTCTCAGGTCACAATGCAAAATATCTGGCCCAAAGACTCATTATAGTTCAAAGTTACTCCATTTACAGCACCTGAAGACCGAGCGACAGTACTCCGTTTACAGTAGTGATTTCTGGGAAACCCCTGACAAAATCCGAATCTTCCCGGATATGGCTTTTGCCCCCGCCCCTCCTTTTTCAAATCACGAGATTCGAAAAAAATACCGACGCATCGCAAAATTGAAAGTTCAAATGGATTGCAAAAAATTTCATAGATATTCAGATATCTAGGATTTCTCTTGATTAACGGCAGATGAGGGTGGCACGTGGCTGAGGCGGGCTTGATGTGGGCACTGGCGGTTTGACCTTTGATACTGTCAAACAGAGGGGACATTTAAAACAATTAAAGGCAGTTACACAGAGAGAAAAAAAAAAAAAAAATATATATATATATATATATATATATATATAATATATATATATATATATATATATATATATATATATATATATATATATATATATATATATATATATATATATATATATATATATATATATATATATATATATATATATATATATATATATATATATATATATATATATATATATATATATTATAAACCATATATATAGGGGCAACGGATAGCGCAGTGGGTTAAACCGCTGACTACAATCCTATGCCGACCGTGGGGGTCGAGGTCCCGGGTTCGAGACCCGATCAGGCCACGGGCGTTATGATTGTGAATTACAATTGTAATTCTTCGGGGACTCTGCAGTGCTGCCCAACTGCGTAACAAGGCCGGGCGCTGTGTACTACTGTCTATGGTGGTATGCAGGATAAAGAACCCTTGGGATTTATCGATAAGAGTAGGGGGAAACCCCGGTCCCGGGCCTTCTGTTCTGGCGCCCGTATCACCCGAACGGGTTGGGTGGAGCCGTAAAACCCCAATCACTCACTCACTCATAAACCATATAAGCCATGTATCATTCGACGTCCTCGTGCTGACAG
The DNA here is from genome assembly GCA_000328365.1 of Capitella teleta. Classification (NCBI taxonomy): domain Eukaryota; kingdom Metazoa; phylum Annelida; class Polychaeta; family Capitellidae; genus Capitella; species Capitella teleta. The sequence goes on along the minus strand of KB304240.1, from coordinate 127,422 downwards.
CGTACTCACCAGTCGCCACTGCATTCTCGTTGAAGCCTAAAGCTCAACACTGGGCCTATGTATATATCAAGCGCTGTTTCTGCCAAAGCCAGACCAGATATGGTGCCACCCCACCGTGGGCCATATCCCATTTGAAGCATTATCTTGATCGCCATGTGGTACCACCGCAGTCTCTGTAGTTGATGCTACTATCCTTACGTCATCACTCTTCGATGTCAAAAGCATTGATGCCAAAGTACGATGCGTGTTACTGATAAATTGTAGGCAATATTATTCTCGTTCGTGTATGTTGCACATGCGTATTGTGTAAATGGGTGCTTGTACTTGTACCGTTTTTATTACTCCATTAATGCCACTTTATAACTAAAAAGAAAACAAGAGCCTTTTAAGCCAAAAGTTGCCGCCAGGGACTTTGTTTCCGTACTCGAGTTCTTAACCCAAATGAAATGTTAACCGATTCGATTATGATGAGATTGACCTCATTTCGCCAGCCGGAAAAAGATAATGATTTAAATTGTAACTCGGACACAAAACCGAGCCATACCTCTGTAGGTCATTGAGCCTGTAGGCAATGGTAGCACTTGTAACCTCAGAAGGGAAGTGTCTCTTCAGGTAAGCATGCCTGAGATTTAAGACAAATGATACGCATCTTGTGCAAATGATAGTTTAGATAATAAATTGATGTTTACTTGGAATGGGGCTTTAAGTATCAAGCATATTATGTTCCTATGAAGGGAAGATTAAGATGATAGATAAAGCCAGCACATGGAGCTCGTGATTGATTGATTAGTTGATGGTTACTGTTGGTATATGTGAGAAGTGGATACTAGGTGTACTTGGAGCCCTGAGCAGATCTTTGCTGAATCATACCTAGCTACTCCTCAGAATGACTACTCAAGAACACCCTTCAACCAATTCAGTACAAGAATGCAGTCTGAATCACAAAATCAGAACCAACACAGATGAAAACGTAGTGATGGACAAGAATACAGATGACCGGAAAAAAAAAAAAGAGAAACGGCTTAATGGCAAAGAAGATGACCAAAGATTGTGAGAAAAGCTCAACCAGAGCCAAACCACAAGCCAAACCAATCGACCAAGCCGTGATGTTTAAAAGGATGACCCTTGTGAATCTAATGGCTATGATAACCATGATGACCATGATGGCCCCGATGACTCTGAAGACCATGATGACCCTGAAGACCATGATGATCATGATTTCCCTGATGACTACGTTGACTCCGGACGGTCTTAACGAGGAACTTGGTTGCGCCAAGATATTGCTAATTCAATTAATGTTTGATAAATATGATATGATGGGGTTTTACGGCTCCACCCAAACCATTCGGATGATACGGGCGCCAGAACAGAAGGCTCTCAAGAGGCAATCAGCGAATACTGAGATGTCAGAAATCCAAGAGACAATTAGCGATTACTGGGGGTCAGAAGTTCGCCGAGAAGCAAGCCTCATCACTGTCAGATAGCAAATACTCAGAAGGCACCGATTTACTGCATTTTCTATCAGAAACGCAGGCTGGCCCACATCCATGGTTCAAGTATATAAGACACGAATATTTTCCTGAACAACACACTCTACACTCTACACT
>KB304240.1:109108-125522 GCA_000328365.1 Capitella teleta | reverse complement strand
CGTTATTACGAGCTTGGAGCTTACCATCCAACCCGTGAATAATTGATGTAGAATTGGATTCACTACGTCATGAATAAGCTTCATTGAACGCACGAATAAGGCAACGCTCTCGTGCTTTTGTTTTGCTTGAGAGTGCTATTTTTGTGACCGTAGCACTAATGTTTATCTCCTAAAATCAAAACAAAGCAGAGTTTGTATTGAAGTGCCATACAAGAGATGACATACCTTGATGCTCGTTCAGGGGCTCATCTGATTTCGGTATCTTTGTGATCACTAACCACTCGCATTTAAGTGTTCCTCCATCATTCAAAATATACTTTTTACTTGCATTCTTTGCGTAAATGGACGCAGAATAACTAAGTAAATGCATACCAGGCAGGTTTTTGTTTGTTTTTGTTTTTGTTTGTTTTTTAATTATTATTATTATTTAATGATCGATACAATTTAGCAAATTTAAGATTTTTGTTTTTAACTAGGAGTAGATAGACTACTTTTGGCCATCGATGTATATATACAGCTGCTGTAAGGTATAACGTTCCCCATTCTATTTTTTATATGAAATAATTTCAAGTAAAGCACTTCTTTAACGTTGCAATGGGATACGGGGTATGTGTCTTCACAACCGTTCACCACTTCAACGGTATGATACTCATCCTTGAGAAACATGAGATAAAACGGGTAGCCAGCCAGTGTTCTGTTAAAAGTTGCTGATATTGAATTATGTATGCATGGATATAGCAGCACCAAAATATCCTACAATCATATGTGCATATGTTTCGATTAATCAGGGCCTTAATTAACCAATGCCTTAGATGTAGCTGCTGGATTATATTTCAATGACAAAGACCACCAATATTTTGTTCACGAGAATGATCTACAGATTGGAGAGTTTCAATTTCAACCAGATAAAAGGACACATTATATGAAGCTCCCAAATGCAGGAGAATATAATTATGCGAATTCCGAGAATTCGTGAGCTTTACTGCTTCACAGCGCTAAATCAATAATCCGGACCTACTTTCAACAAAGCAATAAGTGCATGATCTGCAGATCATATTGCATGCTTTTGCTTAGACAGCAGCTTCCAAATGCAGCAGGGTTCTCAGGGACTCCGCTCTCCAGAGACATCCGTGCTGACATAAACAGATATCAGCTTTATCTTTTGAACAATTTAAAAGGATACTCCATAAATGGAGTATCTTCGGTTCAACGTTTTGCTTCAGATAGATTACTTGACGAGGGATCCCTTTGTGGCATAGTAGATAACATAGACGCAGCAAGACGTTTGCCATGCATCTCTATCTTGTAATTCACAATATGGACAGAGCGCCATTTGCTGTATGGATCCTGTTCATTAGGATACTGTTGTTGTTTTTTTTTTCTACGGGAAGGGAAATAAAGGGGAAGGGAGAGATGCTCTTATAATCATGACCCCCGACCTTCCGGATTCAGAATAATATAGCATTCAGCCCTAATATAGAAGTTGACACGCGAGTCACGAAACCCCTGTAATTGATTGTGCGGTAAACGAGACTAGAGGTGGAATTGGCTGCACGTGGGTGATTCAGGGTGTCTCTTTAAAAAGTAACCTCATGCATGTACTTAAAATTGTTTACCAGAATTTTATCGTTCAATAGAGAGCAAGATACATCGCTGATATAGTAGCCTGGATCTAGTAGGTCCATTTTTCGGCCCGATTTGTCGCTCTCTCAATTCGGTGCTGATTGTTACAGCTATTATTACTATTTATATGTTTATAGCTGTAGTTGTGCCTCGCTAGAAGTAGAGCCACTTCCATGTACGGACCCTGCATATTATCAAATCCTCATCTTTGAAGTCCACGTACGATTGATTACTACATATCCTTGTACACCCTTCACTGGTATTAACGACCGCCAGTACTCACTCCCGGTGTTTTAACACATTTATGTAATTAATCAATAAATGTCCAAGGACGGACCAGCTGACTTACACCTGGAGCTCCGTTTTCTGTGCATTGACGCTCAGAGTCAGAGTTGTACAGTCGACCACTGTTTGTGGCACCTCGATTAGCCTTGCCCCTATAACCATAATTGTTAATGCATAGCACATTACCTGGTGGTTTTCTATAATTATTTACTGTTGTTCTTTCATGCCACCTGCTTATTATTTTTATTCTTCCTCATCTTCGTCTTCCTTCTTTTCCGAGTATATGCCAGCGAGCCAGAGACTACAAGACCGTAATGTCAATCTCATATGTTGATAAATAAAAGCTTATTCAGTTGATTCTTTCGCTCAGTAAAAAAGATTCCGGTGTGTCTGTCGACGTCAGTCTATCTATTTACAATGCTATGAAAATCTTGAAAAGGGAATACCTAAATATCATATCCAAAATCCTCTAAAATTCGCGTTGCGGAAAATACCTAAGATTCGGCATGAAATTAGGTCATGGGTACAAAAGGGTTTAGTGTGTTTCTTAAAGGTATCATTCATGACGTGGTAGAACCAATATTTACCACTGTTATTGTGCCCAATATGTTGAATATCGGTATTACTCTAAAGGAATAATCCACTATAGCACGTATTATTTTAAAATATTTTTTGTATGCATTCAAACGACATAACTTTGATCATAAAATACAATTTCGATTGAAAAAAGAGCTCAAAAAGTTGACAATCGTTAGAAATTACATCCAAAATATGACGATGCCACAAAATTCATTTGAAGCGAGATCAATTGTTTATGACGTTTGATTTTATCTCATTGTTGTCATGTCTGGTGGCGGACCGTGGCAGTGTAAAAACAAAACCTTTTTGTCATAGAAGAAAAACACTCTCAACATATTAGGTTGTCCCATGGTACCCATAAAATACAAAATACAGATGCAAATGCCGAAGCGTTGTTATCAAGTGACAAATCTAAACCTTCCGGGAGAGGGCACATTATCACATCAGGAGGAATTTCCTTTGGTAGGCCTTGAATTTCAAAAACAAGCTACATAAACGTTATCTTGATAAGGTTTGTATATAATGTACTCAGTCTGTGGTATGAGTAGATAGGCCTACTCTTAAAATGATAAATTATACAATAAGTCCTCCCTATGCAACCACGTTGCTAAGCAGAATTTCCTGCGTTCACCGTATTAGGAATTGTGATTTTTTTAATAGAAGCATCCTCAATCCTTTGCCGCTACAACAGTACAAATTTATGCACAAACTTTGCAATTATTTAAAAACAAAACAAAAACAAAAACGTAATTAATGCACATAATGTAGGCGACATTGGAATTATATTATAATAATATATATATATATATATTTTTTAGCTAATATAACATGGATTCAATGTTTTGTAACATCATACCCACCTCATACTTTAATTACCACAAAAGCCTTAGTTGCTGCAGGATCCTGAGGTTAAGTAAGTCAACGGAAGGGGAAAACGCTTCGCACAATCTATTAAAACTGTTTTTCTTCATACTGAATAAACTGAAACCGAAAACAATTTTCACCGCAACACAGGCTTCACACAGCACACCGAAATGGGGTGAATTTTCCTGTGGAAAACATAATATGAACAAGCGATACAAATAGATGCATGATTCAAAGTTCGAGAATGGAGCTAAATACGGATGCTTGGTATGGCCATTCGCCAATCGCAGTACCGTCGGAGGAAGAAAAGAAAAAAATCTGATAAGAGCAGTGACCGAAAGAGATCTCCCATGGAAGAAGAGGAGATGAATATAATCGAAAAAGGAAACTATCGTGACATAACATCAATGAGTCAACAACACGAAGAGGACTCCCAGCAGCGGCATCATGTGCTGATTATCAACCGGTCTTTAATTTCATAGCAAAACTTGCCTGTTGTTTTCTATGTTACTTTCTCTCTCTTTTTTTTTCTTTTTTTATTTATTTTATTATTATTATTTTTTTGGGGGGGAGGCAGGGGCAAGGAGTCTAAAAAATGTTTCAAATCATTTAGAGATGAGCCATGAAAACCAAGAATTTGAGAGTCCTGTCCTCAACCCTGTAGTATTTCAGTGGTATGATAGGCACGTAATACTTATCAGTTGGACTGATAGAATATAGAGTATCTGGCATATATAGTGAGAATGTGTTCTTTAAACAATGGCAAAAATCGCTCGTACGTACACCTGTGATCTTATTATACGAGAAGATGCCATTCATTTGTGTAAAGGTTTTGCTTACTTGTGCTATTGTCACTTTGATTTATCCTATCACATATATTTATCAATCCTTCGTTAGATATTGAAGTTGCCCTCGGATATTCAAAATGTATGCTATTGATATTCTTTGCTATTTTTTCCTGATGCTACACGTGGGTGCTTCTGACTCTTCCGGCGTAGTCTTTCTCATCTTCCCTGAAGTTACGGATGATTGACGGCATCACCTTTGGCCATCACGCAAGGGTCAGACATTAGTGACATTATGTTATCTGGGAATGAGTGCTTCTAGATATCTAATCCAGATTAATCCCTTGCGCAAAAAAACTTTCTGAAAGCAGCTCATATCCAATAACGTGTCGTCTGCAATATATTTAAAAAAAAGGGGCAATGATCTTGAAAATAATATTTTGATACTGTTCATTGTTATTTGCTTTATACTTTAGAATACATTTCGTTATCTGCCTGTTGCTGATTAAATGACAACTGAACGATAACGAGAAGGAATGAAATGGAACGCTCGAACTGAATGCGCGCTCGAACTGAATGCGAAATACTTTAAAAGATTGGTCTCAAAATGTGTCCTTTGTTGGATATCAGATTGTGTTTACGAAAAGCGATCACTGTGCTCAGACAAATACAGTTTGTTCTCTATTTTTACGTCAAGAAAGTTTATGCATGTAACTGTGTTAATAATATAAGCCTTAATAGACAAAGTTAAAGAAGTACATATCACAAATAGAGTACATGAATGTTGATGCTTAATCACAAAGAATAACAAGGAAGGCATCAAGTGTGTCGAGTTATGCGCGAGCATCCAATGGAGACGATGATAACGTCACTCTGTAATCAGGATTGGATTGATTGGATCTCTGTATGAGATCTGGGACCTCAATATCCGTTTCTGAAGCTGATGTCGAACTTTTTTTGAATATATTAGTCGGGTTTATTTTGTTCCATGTGCTGTTGAAACTTCTGTTTTAATCCTGTCCCGGATGTGCGCTCGCCAGATTGGCTAATAATAGTGTTGTCACTTTTGCGGTCGTCAGTTGAACCAGTTTCACCAACGCGTTGGCGTAGGCGATCATTGGTTGCGATATTACACCCCATTTTTACACCCCATTTTTACACCCCATTTTGGCAGACAATGGTTTCAAGTTTCATTCCTCGAACTATAAGGCTTCTGGGTAGCTCTCTTTGAAGCGCTGTCAGTCGTACAATAATGAGATTATCGGCAATGCATCAATGCTTTCATGATTCATTAAACCGCAGTGTTATTATGACTCTTTACATTATATATAATATATAATGTAATATATATATATTATATATACATTATATATAATATATAATGTAAAGATCGAGCATCCAAGAACTATCTACATGCATGAGGGGCAGCAAATTTACTTCTTCACCTTTAAGTTTAATAATGGGTATATGTTGAGTGTGCTGTACTGCTGGGCTTAGGAGTGACATGGATAAGGGCCCGCCCCCACCCCACCTCACCCCACCCCACCCATAAGCCACCTGTAAAGAGGACAAATAGAGCCTCTAAGCCGATTAAAAGGAATAATTATAATATTAGTAATCAAATTCAATTGTTGTTAGCTTACATATTCACTAGATTATGCTTTTTTTTTCAGTTCCGATGCTAGACCTGACAGTGAGAAGAACGATCATGGCAATGTCATGGCATGCGTCCTGCACCTGCACCTACATCTCCACCTACATCTCCTTCTCTACCTTTACCTCCACCCGTACTTCTACCCCAGGAGAATCAAATTTATTTAACATAAATTATGTATCTCTATCTTTAGTTCGAATTCTGATTTGTCATGTTTTCAGCTTGTAATAGGCATCAAGATGATCACGCATGTCAAATTTCATCATGATATGATGCTTGTAGCCTGAAACATGCCCAAATGAATATTGATGATATTAATATTAATCAAGACTTTCAATGGCGTTTATTTTTTTTTAAGTTTCGGAGTTCTCAACGCTGGAACTTCGCAACATTTTATGTTATCCCGACCCATGTAACCCGTTTTGCCGTGGATCCTCACATATTACTCTGAATTTTGGGGGTGGTGTTCGAATCGCAGTTGGCATACTATTTTTGGAAAGATTCATGTCTTTCAATCTTATATCAAATTGACTATAGTAATGCAATTAATTGGTTGTAAAATCATAATTTGTACCATATAATGCCAGTTATAATTAAGAAAAATATCGAAATAAATATCGATTTCAATTATTGAATTTTAGTGCTTTTTGGTTATACAGACTAATATTGGAAGTTACTTTGTGTGACTTCCGATAAGCTTCCTTAGTTGCTAATGTATGTTCGGATAGAAGAACCTTGACTATTATTTGCTTCACCGCCATGCTCGCGCGCTTTATCTTTAATGTCTTCACTGGTTCCCTGGTCATATATATATAATAAATAACACAGGCAAACACCGATGACAGGTGGTATTTCATTGGCTGCTATTTATAGTAACATTAAGTCAACTGTTCGTATTCAGCAAATACTGTGAATTCATTTTCACTCGCCTCGCCTTCTGAGCCATCTTGGGAATTCCGAGTGACGTCATGTGAACTCGAGTAAACTTGATGTACCAAAATAGGGGTGATTTTTCATCGGTGTGTGCCGGTGCAGGCAGTGCTTCTTTTCAGTAGCGCCGGAGAACAGTGAACTTCAATGTCAAGCAGCGATTTCAAGGGAAGAGCCTCGTTTCAGATCCCGAGTATATTTACATATTGACAGTGTGAGTGCTGATCATGTAATTTCGCTACTTCTGAGTGGATGGTTTTAGTGATGCAATTTGTATTGAGTGCTTAGAGATCACAAGTACATGTGCACTTCTTGTTTTGTTGGTGTGGCCTGGGAGGGGTATGTTTCTACTTTCCCCAATCAAGCAAATGAGATAAGAAGGCAGCTCTTATCAATCGAATTTTTCCCGATACCAAGTGCAGCATCATTGCGGTCACACAGCCCCTGCACGAGGCAAGGAAGCCTCACCTTGCCGTGCATTGTTCTCTCTCAGCAGAAGGCGATGTGTGGGGGAGCCGACAAAGCTTTAAAGGGAAAAGCAACAGCGCTGTCTGTCAGATGAAGCTCAGTGGCTGCCACATACTCAAGGCGGGCATCTCTGTGCCCGAAGAACATTTCAAAAGTTTCTGGATAAAGTGATCTCCAGGTGCATGAGATGGAGGTGACGACCGAAACGTTGCTCGAGGAGGAGAACATAACGACTTCCGCGATGGAGGATGCCGTGCGGGGTCTCAATCAGTTTGCGTTACCAGTGCTAATATTCTCAGGCTTATTGGGAAACTCGATCAGCTTTGCAGTGCTGACCCGTAGCCGCTCTTTGAAACAGCTCACGAGTACTGTGTACCTTGCATTTCTCAACGTCGTTGACTCATTGTTCTTGCTTGTACTCTTAACTGGTTGGCTCGGCTGGTTGGGTTTATCACTGTTCCACCTGAGTGGCTCTTGTCAGATTACCATCTACCTCAGTTATGTGTCAAGTTTTCTCTCTACCTGGGGTGTCGTCAGTTTCACTGTTGAGCGATTCATTGCCATCCACTACCCCCTCAAGCACCGAGCTCTGTGCTCTCGTGCGAGGGCAATACGTACCGTGCTGGCCCTCAGTGCTGCCGCCTTGGCCTTTTACGCGTACAATTTATGCATCAACGGCGTGGTGGACGTCCCAGAATACGGCAAAATGTGTGTAACTTACCCTGAGTATGACTCTGTCGCACGCGTTCTCACTGGCATCGACACGGTGATCACGGTTGCCTTGCCGTCCATACTCATCGTGGTCTTCAACATTGCCATTGTGCTCAAGATCCGCAAATCTGCCCAAAGCCAGTTGTCGTCACCATCACATCATCAGACTCTAGTGTCATCTCAGATGGCGCGAAGGGACGCAGCATGCTCCCGCACCACCGTTTGGCTGCTGGTGGTGTCTAGTGTATTTGTTGGATTGAACTTACCAAGCCATTCCCTACGTTTGCATCTAGCATCGCGCTACCTGCTGAACACGGACACCATGGTCACGGATCAGCTGCAAAGATGGCAACAAGTCTTGCAACTTCTCTCCTATCTCAATTACGCAGCGAACTTTGTCCTCTACTGCGCGTGTAGCAAGAGCTTCCGCAGCGGCGTTCGCAATTTGTGTCGCAACAAGAAATATTCTGGAATATATGCTCCCGCTCTCAGATTGTCGCAGACCACGCGTGTTATAAATGGACCGCATGCCAACAATTCGGTTGCCCAGGTCTAGACTGAATAAGAAGTTTACATTGTTTGAAAGTATTTTTAATACCATGTGATGTACAACGCATGTTAAGAGTTTATGTATTTGTTAAAAGTTCATCGGTTTAAAGAACAGTGAATGCATTTAAGGCACGCAGTAACGAAAAACTAAGTTACATACCTATTTTATACATGCCAATCAATTAACTCGATATATTGCCACAATCATCATGACATACGTCAAAACAACAAGTGAAATCTACAATAAAATAAAACGATTTAGCGCACGGATCTAGTGCGAATTTGATTATGAGTAGAATATAATACTGCAAATTGCACAGGTATTTATTTTGTACCTATAATGACAAATCAGTCCCACTAAATAATAATTACACGGCCATACTGACACGGGGTTCCGTTGATTGCTTCTTAATTGTCAATTACATTACGCAATGGTAATACATTGTGTCCATTCACTGGTTCACTAACCATTATATCGCTATGTCTGAGTCCCGTGGGCTGTAAAACAAAATACCTCGATGTATAGAGCATTCGAGATATGGCTATTTAGATCAAAAACATATTACATAAGCACAAATGCATAATCATAACAGCTAAAGGCGGATTATGTTTCTACATTGGTCATCTAGTGAACACCGTTGCGTAATTCTATACTTGCATTCCAACAATTGCGACTGACTCTTGACAATTGAACCAACATCAACAGATACAAAATCATTTATTATAATTCACTTATGCTCAAAACTATTGCGATATCAAACTTAATCACCATTTGCCCACTCGGAGTTCCTCATCCTTGTCACAACCCAGAGGATGTCGTCATAAAACGCATCAATGTTTACCTTTTGTTTCTTTATCGTATTGCTGTTATTACAATAATTTGGTACTTACATGGTGTCAGCGGTAGGTAAAACAGTTGTTTGATTATGCGCCCCCATGTGATCTGGGTCGGAAATCCGGCCGCCCGGGTGAATACATATAGTGTATATTAATTTACATACAACAATTCGTGAATCAAAGTGAATCAACTGCACAATTATTTCCTATGAAACAAACGAAAAGAAAATGTATAATCGTGCCCAAATCTATTATTCTCAAATTATGCTTCTTCGAGGAAATTTATGCGATAATAATTACTGTTTTTACATTTCAATTTGATGATCTTCGATTGATAACATTTCAGGAATATGTTTTATTTGTGATGTTCATCATATAGTCTGTGTCTATCTAGACAATTATAAAATAATGAATAAAATTATACTCAAGTGGGCCTTGCATGTTTTGCTTATAATTATAAGAGGTAGACAGACAATCATGGAAATCCACTTTGACATGGGACTAAATATCCATCCAATTTATCAAGATAACCTGATCTGTGTTTCATTTATTTGTGCGCTACGTGAAAAAACAAGCTAATGCATCATGAACACATGAAACTCAAGCCACTGGACATGAAACGAAGAGCTGCTTTGTTGAATTGGCCATTACAATTTCCCCATAGGGACCTCCTGGGTGATGCTCCAGATATTTGAAAAGAAAGGCAGGGGATACTTTTATGCACTTCTCTCAAGGATTCGTAGGACACCTGTAAGGCATACCATGGCTTCATTATCTTTAATGAAGCCACAGTATGCCTTGCAGGTGCGCTACCTACGACTACTCACAATAGACATTGAACATAATTCAGTAAACAAGTGTGATAATATGAGGACCGATTAGCATAAATCCTATATCGATTTACCACTATGACAAGCATTGGCCTAGATATCAATGTTGATATAATGTAATTCCTAGACACAGCTCCGAAAAAGTGTCGATTTCGGAAGCAGTTTTAGCTAGAGCTAATCACCAGCAGATCGAGTTGCGTAAAAGGAGATTTGGGCGCCATTTTCTTGCTCAGTTCGGAGCCTTGACTGACATTTACCTTGGATGCACGAGCCCCTAATTGGGTTCTTTATATACAGCAAAAGAAAATCACACGTACGCTATCGATGATGATACATTGCATGAGGATAAAGAGATGAATAAAATCAAAACATATTTCCAGAAAATCGGACGCCTCATGCATGCCTCAAATTGAAAGCTCGTCAGTTTATTTAAGAAACAATTGTACTTGGTAACCTAGAGATGGAGACGACCTTCCGAGCTTCCTATTATTAACCAGATGAGGCATTGCTCATGATAAGTGACCATCTCGGGTGCCATCAACATCGCGGTTATCGTTTAAAGGTCAACACACAAGAAAAAATAATGCAGGCTTCGGTATGGGGACATGAGATATATGCAATATGTAATTATTATTGTATTGTAGAAACATCTGTGGCTTCAGAATGCTTAATTTTATCAGAATGAAAAATTGTCCCATTCTCTTGGGGTTTTGTGACGTCCTATTAGTTGATGAAATCACAGTTCTATTAAATGTGGAAAGAAATAACCGAATTTGCTCAATTACAATTGTACTGCTTGTTACAAGTACAAACACTCGATATAGGATGGGAATTAAAAAGCATGAACATGATAATTATATTCGTTAGTGAAATGAGATGTTCATGATCGACGAATGCATGGTCTATAATGTTCAGTAGAAAGGAAGGGGGGCCTCGAAAGCGACTACACCTCAATAGAGAGTGGGCCAAAAGTATTCTATCTACTTTATATTAAAATCAAAACACTAAAATTACTAAAATGTATCAATTATTCAAAAAAAATAACTACATGGTATGGATTGACTGTGTAATTTTGTGCCCATTTATACCAAGAAATCAAGTAAAAAAAAATCAATTTTGAATGAAGGAGGAACATCTAATGCGAGAAGTGAGTGATTGTGAAAAGAGCAGAATCAAATGAGCCCCTGAAGGAGCATAAAGAAAAATTTATCGTGCTTCAAGTAATACTATCACATATACCTTACATGCTCCTTTCAGGTGCAATTCGCACAAACTGTGGCCATTTGAACGAGATGGCCTCGAATGGACATGAGGTTAAATTTGTCCGTATTAGTAAGCAAGAGGTGTTCTGTACTTCCGATACGGATGGGTCCATTGACTTCGATGGCGCAACACTTGCATGATAATGTGTTATTCTCGCCCTTTCCCCTTTGTCATGATAGGTCTCATATTATAATATGAGGTGGCGCAATTACTTGCAGACGAAATACGGTCCATTCATCGATTAATTTGCGTTGGCGTAGAAAAGAAAAAACAGCGGCGTGATTCTAAGAATTTAGCTATATACGGATACTATAATGATTAGGTTAAACCCCGGCCATCGGAGGAGGCAGAAGTATCCAGCGCATAATATATGTTATATAGGCCGCGTAAGTGATTACGTAATTCGACCCCCCGCGAAGTTCCAAAGACTAGAATGCGAGAGATACTAGTATGCAAACTTTTGGAGACACGGTGACAGATACGCAGAGCAAGCAGACGCTCGATTTTCTTGTTCATAATATATTGCTCCAAGCAAAATTACGTTGTATGAACGTTGTACAAAATTGCAGCTTCTATCTTTGTCTTTTAGAAGAGAGATTGCCGATCTAACCTTTTTATACAAATGTTTACATGGTCTCATTGATGTTGATTTTACCCATATTTTACAATTTTACACCAATTCTAGTCACACTCGTTCTCAACAATGCACTAATAGCTTGAAACCTATTCTAGTCAGAACCGAGGCATTTCAATCATTTTATTTCAATCGTGCCATATTTCTGTGGAATTCTTTACCATCTGCTGCTCGTAACTGTCAAACTTTAAATACCTTTAGAACCAATGTTAACAATTTTTATTTATCGAAAATGCAACATTATGCTGTCAAGTCATCCTGTACCATTACTTCAACCTGCAGATGCCACGGCTTTTATCACTTTTAATGTTTTTAACCCAACCGTGGCAGTACTAACCCAATAGGATCCATCCTCTTTGTACTGCCATTTGCCTTACTGCAATAAAGCTTATTATTATTATTATTATTATTATTATTATTATTATTATTATTATTATTATTATTATTATTATTATTATTATTATTATTATTATTATTATGGTTTGGTGCTTTGCTGCCTATTGTAATCATCAGAGACTCGGAGAAACCTGTTCGAAACCTAATCGGCGAAGCAGTGGGAGAAGCTGTGTCGGTGAGTGTAACACATTGAAATGACAAAAAGAGAAGAGTTATATTAATAATTTAATATAAATATATTCTGTTTTTGTTTGTCATCCTACAAACAAGAAATTAAGACGAATATAGAATGACCGACACTGAACTGTGATAATCTCCAATCGCCATCATCATAACGTTAATTCATAACCATTATGTTCATAACATTACCAGATAACTTGTCGCGCATCAGAATAACGCTGGTTCGTATGCACGCACCAGCTACTTGCACTAGGCCTACTGCATGATGTAATAAACGCAAGTATATAGCATTAAATACACAAGCCTACGCTCTCTTCATTCTTAATATTAATTATACAATAACTTATTATTGAGTGGATCAGAAAATTAGACTTCCGGTATATGATAAAAGCAAATGAGTTATCATGACTGATTTTATATTGTTCTAATCATATAAAAAAAAAAAAAAAAAAAAATTAATGTTTTATTCTGTGCTAATAATTCTATTTCTTTGTTGTTATCAGGCGAGTAGACCGGGAGTACCAGAGGATATTGGTCTTGAACAGCACGAAGGTGCAGTGTGCTATCTCCTCTCCAATGGATCTTCAGTGCACCATATCTTCTACCACTATAAGCAGCTCAACACTTTTGAGGCTCTGGTTGGTGGTCACTCCATGTGGTGTTATAACATACGTCAGCACCCTGGCTCAGCTAGCGACAAGTGCATAGTCCAGCACCGGTGCTCGCTGCCAAGGGTTTCCTCGCTCGGGACTTACCCTTGTGTAAATCTCAATCTTCCTGCATTCCTTCCTATGGGTCAATTCACTGGTCATTTGATATCTCCATTCTGAACTGTCATGGAGAACAATTCATTACAATTTGAATACATGTATTGTGGAATGTACTGGAAGGAGACTTGTTGACTACTTTATCTTATGTTATCTTAATTGTTGATTCATCGATTTTTATGAAATGATATAGAATTTACTAGAATGTTGTTTTGTTTGTAAAGTGTTCTAGCTTCTTCCCTTAATTATTGTTCTGCATATATGCTGTAATATGCATGAATCTCTCTGATGAATGGTTGTCAGTTGGATTTTCCTTCAATCCCCTGTTCTCTGCTAAACTACCGTGCTACGAATTTACTACATGTTATAATCCAAGTTGTTATTATTCCCATTCTTTATCGTTCTCCTGCATCTGATGAGAGTTGAAAAGGCAGACCCAGTGAACTTTCTATTTTTTTATTTTTATTAATTAATTAATTAATTAATTAATTAATTAATTAATTAATTTATTTATTTATTTATTTATTTATTTATTTTATTTATTTATTTATTTATTTATTTATTTATTTATTTATTTATTTATTTTATTTTTTATGTATTGCATTTTCCCAAAGGAATTCTCGGAAATATTTTTTAACGATTACAGTAATCAATAATTATTTTCCTTGTATTTTTCTGTGCTTTTATATAAATATATAAACTGAAACAATCCCTGTTTAATGTATCTTAAATAAAATTGCTATTTACATTTATTACAGAGAATTCAATATTTATATAATATGAGATGAATATATTATTATCTAGAAATCCCGCTTTTTTATATTATTATGAAATACGAAAGTAACAGGAAGAAGAAGGGAGCATGAGAATTGTAATTGGAAGAATAAAAGAAAGAACTAAGAAATGAAGTGAAGATAATGTTCAAATGTATGTGGAAAACGATCATTAAAATTAAAAATTAAATTAGAGAAGGTAGCTTGATATCGCCAATAAACCCGACAGAAGCTACCGATCTTCTCAAACACATGCGTTGTAACAATGACTATTTGTGACTTTTTTTCCCTTTCCCCCTTTCCCTTTTGTCTCACGTGACGGTTTCTTCCTTTCACACTTCATTTTCATTTTTTTCTCTATATATAAATTTTTGATCTTGGAGATTTTTGGATCACCAAAATTGAAATCAATTACAAAGGTTTTAGTAAACAAATGTACAACTGAATAACATGTAATAGTATTGGCACAGGATTTTGTTAATTTTATACATTAATTGAGATGATAATTGATATAATAATAAAAGGGAATCAGGATCAATTAACAAATGATAAATAATAGTATCTACATCTTGTACAGTATGACCAACAAGATTTCCTCTAAGCTGTACCAAAAAAACTTCGAACATCCGAATCCCACAGGGGGGCAACCCTGAACGAAATAGCAAGAGTGTCATTGATATTGATTTGTTTTTCTTCAGATATCGATATCACAAGAATTATTTCATTCCGATATCACGATTTAATGATATCAGTGCAAATTTAGCAAAAAAATAAATTTTCTCACAGAGCTACACAAAAATAATAATGAGAATGACAAGATTTTGTAATGAAAATTTAGTCAATGCCAATAAAAACATAAATGACATAATACGTCTTGCATCTATATTAATAATTTTGTTCTTTATGTTGCCGAACTTGGCATAATGCTGTTATGAAAGTAAGATACATAATTATAATAATTATTATATTCTTTACTTATTCTGATATCAATAATTGATTTTATGATTATTGATGACAGCACTGAGGAACAGCAATAATTAAGCTTCAAACTAATATAAAGTACCTACTATAAGTGTATTGAATTGACCATGAGGCTGTGGACCTTTGAGCCAGCAAAGACCCTTTAAGCAACCAGGCAATTCTAATGCCTGACTGGCAATGATCTGGTATTCATCTGACGTGAGTGGTGAGACTACTGGCGCGGATTCCACACTGTAAAGGTAGAACTCTTCCATGCACTGTTCTGAAAAACAATTAGAACTGAATGCGCGACCAGTATAACAGGAAAAATAATAGACATACTTCAGTTCTGGTTTCGGGATCTGTTTTTCCATGCACACTCATTTTCAGTGCATGAAATGGCGATGTGATATCATCTATGTATACTGCCCTCTGGGACATTGACACGGAGAAAATCAATACCCCGTTCAGCATTGAGCTCTATCTAAAACACAAAAATCCTAATAAATTGCTATAGACTATATAGTCCGTGTATAATTAATAAATTAGCAGAAGTTATATATGACTTATAATAATAAATAAATCATAAATAAATAAATCACAAATAAAATATAATTAACTTAATTAACAATAGAGATATGAGCACCTATGTGTGGTCTATAATCTGCTATAGATCATAATTGCTGTTAGATGATGATGATTTATTCATAACTTATTCAGGTCTAATTCTTTAGTTACCCAGGCAAACATGCGGATTTTGTAATAGAAAAAAGTGTGATCAGCTTGAATTAAATAAGAAGTATAATGTACCCCTTTATACTATAATGCTATGAAAAAAAAAAGAAAAAAAAAAAAAACAAAAACAAAAAAACACACACACACACATGCATCATAACGTAATTCGTAGTAACTTCCAAAATTTCTTGTTTGTTTACCGTGACTTCGAAGGCTTTTTATTTCGTGCAGTTCGACGAAATAGCAAAAAAAAAAAAAAAAATCCACGACAGCTACTATATTTAGATTTAGATTGAATCAGATTGAAGTGAATTCTATCTTCTTCGAAGAAGCTCCTCTTTTCCTGCGAAATGCGAAGCGATGTCGGAGACAATAAGCGTTCGCTATGTTGAAAACAGCAGCGCCTCGGAGCCGTCTGTCTCCAGCTTCCGGTTTAGAGAATCCTCTGACGTCACCCTTACGCATCCTATATATATATATATATATATATATATATATATATATATATATATATATATATATATATATATATATATATATATATATATATATATATATATATATATATATATATATAGAGAGAGATAGATA
>KB304240.1:70602-93655 GCA_000328365.1 Capitella teleta | reverse complement strand
TCTTGCATTCAATTATATTCATGAAATGCTTTCACTTAACGCCAACCTTTTAGTTCAAATACTTGTTTCCTTTGTAATAATTATATGACGATTGTGAGAAATATTTAAAGACGTATATATTTCGATCAGCTTAATCATGTCTGCTTAATTNTGAATCGTGAACTAATATTATTATGCATTTCATTTTTTATGTTCGCAATTGTTTTATCCTGCTTTTACAGCATGCGAAGCATGTGATTTATGCGTTGAAGAAATAAAGTAAATAAACTGGGCTTTTTTTAAAGAGTGACAGAACCATTGACATTGATGATTCAGGATGCGTTATGATTGATGACGCTGGATAATACCTGAAATACGACTTGAATATCATAATTATAGAGGAAGAAATTTTAATTAAATAATAATTATTCCTCTAAGTTATAATTATGGAGGGCGGCGGTGGTGGTATAAATGTAAAGAAGCTGGTTTCGACTAAAATTAGCCATAAGCTAAAAACCACGAGAGCAGTGGTGTTTGACCAACGAATCCATTCAGCAACCAACTTGGACATTATTATTCTTATATAATTACATTTTCAAATTACCTTCCAAGGGTTCCATGGTATGGAATAAATAAGTAACAGCTTTGTCAATAAACACACACTAATCTATATTCCCTCGCTCCATGGGCTACTCGGTACTACCATCTCCAAACTAGTTTTCCTTGAAACAGATTATTATGTTAAAGGGTGGCATTTGAGTGCAATAGATTACCGATGGCATTTGGGAAAGTAGTTTCAGTGGAAACCGTAATGCTATAAATGCATGGTGGTGTGTGTTTGTACTAGAAATACGACGGAAAATGCGCATTAAAAGAAATAAGTCTTCATCATTTGTTTATTATTAGTAAACATGTGATCTTCACGGGGGCTGAAATTGCACTCAGCATCCTGTGTCAGCAAAAGAAAATAAACCATTAGTTTCATCTTTACATATTATTATATTTATAGCTATATATGTCAACGGTGGGAAAAAATCCTCACAGGAGAAAGGATAGTACTTACAGTACATTACATTATTGCAAATGCACCATAATCTTTATCATCAAAGTACGCATCCCAGATTCAGATGTAGATTATTTCCATCAAGCGTCAACTCCCTCGTTGCATCGTTTTGCTAACTTGACCCTTATTTGCTCAATTGTGATGGATACACTTTCTTAAAGACTTAAATAGAGTGTGGTTTCGATTGGATGTCTGTACATATTACTAACAACGATATACTTCTCTGTAGTCAGATGTAGGAGCGTAGGAGATGTAGGGCGGATAGGAGAAGGCGGTGTCGTGCTGTAATGTTGCCTAGGTCAAAATATGGGATCTTACGTTTGAAAACTATGCAAACCACATACAGTGAAATGGTTAATTGTGGCTAACTGTCAAATGGATCGGTTGCTGTGTTATGCTATCATTTGTTGTGCATGTACAATGCGTGGTTTCGCTAATAATTAACAATTAGTTATTATTCTGCTTATCTGGCTTCTCACCCACACAACTTGCCTTCAACCATAATTATGCAAATGAAGTTCCTAATCGAAGGATCTGTATGTATATATATATATATATATATATATATATATATATATATATATATATATATATATTGCTGTTTAGTGATTGCTAGTCACCCTGACACGTGTAAAAACATATAAATATTGTGTTGACCTATAAACGACACAAACCCACAAAAAGGCTGATATTTATGAAATTTATGTCATTCGTAAAACTCAATATAAAATATATACCATTATGTATACAATATTGCAATCATAATAGTCTAAGATTAACTTGGAGAGAAAAAAAAACATTATCATTTTAATAATAGGGTTAAATATTTATGTATAATATTTCCAAATATAGATCAATTAATACATGCAGCAACTGGAGTAAACAGACTTTAGCAGAGCGTTAATCAACTTTAAACTCTTTCAAACGGAATCATTTCGCAGAAGACGCCATCACCTCGGAATCCCTCTGGACAATCCTCGCAGAAAAACCCTGTGCCGGGCGCATTTATATCCCAGCAGTTCACACCAGGAAAGCAGCTGTCGACTTTACACCCCATGATGTCTGCAATGAACGTATGTCAAACGTGGTGACATCGAAGCAAGACACTCACCAGTATTACACGATGGTCCCTCCCAACCGCTCTCGCAAAGGCATTCTCCTGTCCTTGCGTGACATGTTCCGTGTACACATTCACTGCAACTGTTATTGCATTGTAAACCATACGTTCCAGGGGTACAAACTGTGCGGAAACAACCATGTTATTTCGCACATTATTTTAATTTTATTGCAATACTAACCGTCACACATAGGAGCACCTTCAAACATGGATGTAGTGCCAATGGGACACGGGAAACAGGCGAGCTGCCTCTCCAAAGGCTGGTAGAAGCCAGTCGCACACGGAATACAGGCGTCATTGTGTAAGAACGAGCCTGGTTGGCATGGCACTGTGACGTTATGTTTGGAGTGGAATGCCCAATAAGCAACGCAGTTTTCTACTCACCACACAGCTCATTCTCAGCTGCCATACCCTCCTGACACTTAGTTCGAACGTCCTTTGTTTCGAGGCCATCTGATTCAAAATGTCGGGATGCTGCCTGGAAATGAACGTTGGACCGTGTCCTGTACAATTTTGTTAGTTCGCTCTTGGTAAAATGGACTGCTGCCCGTAGGAAGCGCTTGTATGCCGGTTCACACATTGATTCGCATTCATCCTGGGAAATTTTCAGAAAAACGCAGATCTGGTCGCAGTCCATAAGACGATCTTGCACCTTGTGCGCAGCAACCTCCATTTGGATGTCTACGTCTGCAAGATGCTCGTACCGAACACGGCCGTCCGCATCACGCCTCTTTCGTCTCCGTGTTGCTCCACAGATGATCCCGATGTTTTTGATGTCACAAATCTGCGTCCTTCTCTTCATGCATATTCCGTGCTCTTTGAGCATATCTGCAAACGTCTGCTTCACATCTTCCTTTTCAGCCAAAGTCATATTTTCACAAGAAGTTGTGAGATAGTATGCATCTGCTTCATGGTGGAAGTCTGGAAAAAATTCCTCTGGAAGAGAATTTTGCTTTACAGTAATTCAATTGTACACGCACAGACATGAGAATTTCATGATTTGAAGCTCTCTGTTACATCATCTTTTATTCTTACCAATACATGATGGAAATATCCCTGTGCGGTTTACTTCATGGGACCACTTGTATCCAGTACTGGGACCACAGGATTCATAGTTGTTAACTCTGGATGGGAACTCATAACCTGGATTGCAGCGAACGGAGCATTGTTGTGAATTCTCCTCGCGGTACCAGTGGCAAACCAATGCTCCCTGTTTAGGAGCATCAACCATAGTGAGATTACGACAAGTTTTGTCCACTTTAGAAAGAGAGAACACAATTAACGTAAGGTTGCTTAGTATAATAATCAACTTACAAATGCAGGAATGCTTGTCACGTGGATCTATGACGTAACCTTGAATTGAACAACCGCAGTCGTAGCCACCGATTCTGTTCATGCACACTTCAGAGCAGTTTCCTCTGCCCCCGTTTTCAGCACACTCATCGATGTCCTCACAAGGACCGCCTGGAGGACCATCATAACCAGCGTTACACACGCAGCCCTCGAAAGACTGCGCGTCAGCCGTTGTGTGGGAGTTTTTGGGGCATGGGATGCAGATCAAATCGTGCCCTTTGTATGTGTTGATCGGACAAGCTATTCAAAATTTCATAAAAATTACCAAACCCCCTTGGATGCAAATAATTCTCACCGTGGCAAACAGGATCTGATCCACTCCATTCACTATCCTCCCGACATTGACGCTGACTTGTACCAGAAGAAAGGACGTAACCATCATCACAATATGCTTGGCAAATCGAGCCAAAACGGTTATCGCAGTTGGACATTGATCCGAAGGATGGAGCAACCAAGGAACTGCAGCGGATCTCTGTGAGTATATGATATATAGTTTGCTTCGAATCAAAGAACTATTGTTAACATATTGTGACAACCTTCACAAGCGCCTTGGTCACCAGACTTGTACCCTGAGTCACAGATGCATTGGTCGAGACTGTTGCTGCCTGAAGTTACAGTGTGGGTGTTGGGAGGGCAGGGTTGACATTCGTCCGAGTGAGAAATTGTAGTATATGTGTTGACAGGGCATGCTGCAAAGAGAGCATTAAGTGCAAATGGTAAGGCTTACGGAGGCGAAAATATTACCAATGCAATCTGGAACCGGTGCAGTCCATATGCCTGTGATTGGACAGTGAAGCACAGATGCTCCCCGAAGAATGTATCCACTAAAACAGGAATAGGTGATGTTGCTGGGGTAATTGTAGTTGATGCTATCTTTGGCCCCTTGTTCAGGAACACCTGGATCTCCACAACTAACAGCTGAATAACATCCGAATAAATGTTTGTAATTTTTTATATGAGCATCCACCCTCGCAAGTTGGAGTTTCCGCGTCCCACTGTCCACCAGTGGCGATGCTTTCTTCGTTCGCAATGCACTTCAACTTCTGTTTGCCTCTGAGTTCAAATCCAGAGTCACAACGGATTGTGACATAAGTGCCAAACATAAATGCTTCTTTCACAGGTAGAGCTCTGCCGTTTCGTGGATCAACGGGAGGGTCGCATGTGATAGCTACAAAGAATGAAATTGAATGAATCAAAGGAGGCGTACGTGCCAAGCAGTGCTTACGGCTGCACACAGTTTCATAGCCACTCCACGTTCCACTAGCAAGACAGGTGCGAGTGGTTGAGCCAATAAGACGATATCCAGTTGTGCAAGACACATTAATTTCTCCACCCAGACTGAAGTCACCACCTGTGATTCCTCCATATAATGGTAAACGAGGAGGTCCACAGTCTGCCTCTAAATGGGCGATATCACTGCAATAGATAACAAGGGGATTTGGAGAACTCACTGACACAGAGGGGTGCAAATCCCGACCAGTCTCCCACTTGGTTGATTTTGGTACAACTACGGATCATGGATCCCATAATTTGGTAGCCTCTGTTGCAAATGTACATAATTGAATGCCCGAAGAAGTAAGTGCTCCTTCTGTAAAATCAGTACTACAAAACATGATGAGAATGGGGTCAATATCCCACGAGCCGAGTATGAATCCATTCTGAGGCACGTTCGGCTCCTTACACTGAATAGCTGACCACGAAAATCCAAAAATATAAATTATGGTATGACGTAGAGGAACATATTTAACGTACTCTCGCATTTTGGCTTAGTGCCTGACCAGACTCCTTTTGCATCACAGACGATTTCACTGTCTCCTACCAACGAGTATCCTTCCCAGCAAGAATAAGTGACCACGGAGCCTACGCTGGCTGGGAAGGTACCGTCAAGGTTCCCATTACGCAGACTATTATTGAAATCGCATCTAACCTCTGTAAAATTGTTCAATAACGTGTGAATTTGTGAGTTCCGATAATGTGCGCTGACCTTGTTCACAACACTGTCCTGTTCTTCCGATTGGACATGTACATTTTCCACCGTTTTCCGTTCCTCCGTGGCTGCATCCGGGATTGCATTTCTTTTCCTGTAGAGGCGATTTTGTGCAGTAAAAGTTGTAGCCACATTGGGATGGGATCCTCTTATTGCGTCTGCGCGTACTGGTACCCCCACCACACGGTGCAGAACATGATGACCATGCACCCCACTCTTCAGCACAGTTTTCAAAGCAGAATCGTTCTCGTTCAACTCTCATTGTCTCCTCATGCTGATCTTGCTGCTGTCTGGATACACATGCACAGAACCAAAGTCAATCGTTAATAACTAATTTTTAGTGCTTACTGTATCAATTTAACCGTCAAGGTATCATCGGGTTCACTCTCGTTTTTTGCATTTTGACCAATCAATGTTCCTATTGCTGCAAAGACAATGCAATAAAGGTCCTGCATACACAACCGTTGCGTAAAATATTGGTCAATTCCGGTCAGTGACATCGTTGCATGCTTTGGTCAAATCTTGATCTAACGTGGTGAGGGACGAGTGCAAAATAAACATTTATGCAATGTAAAGGACGTAGCAATATGATTTTAGTTGTAAAATTACCGATTAATTCCACTCTACTTAAACGTAGAAGACCGTACCAATATTGCGTTCATGAGTGAGTTGTGAGGATGGAAAGTTATGCAAATAATTAGTCTGAATCGCTTATTGTGAATAACGTCACCAATTATCATGAAGAGCATTTTTAATTTCTGAATCAATCATGCAAGGGAAACATTGCTCATAGTAATATTCTCTACTTTTATTAGGCATTAAAATGCCATACTGGATATCGAGGCGAGGAGAATAATAATAATAAGGTTATCATATTCAGGGATTACAGCTCTTGATATCCTTGCAAATAGTGATCAAGTGATCAAATGATCAAGGTGTGTTTAATAATAGTGTAATAATATATGTATAACCATTGTCAATGGTCGCTCAGTGTAGATACATTCGTTGTACATGTGCTGGAGGATTTTTTGATTGATGGAAGTCACTCACACATAATTGATGATAATATACTGATGCCTGCAGCGACTGTAGCAAAATGAAAAAAAAAATTAGACCATACATTACGATCAAACGTGCACCTACTGGCTCCGATAAGCCGTTTCTGCCTCCTTCGTGGGATGTCTGAGACAGAGAAGGAGGAGGAGGAGGAGGAGGAGGAGGAGGAGGAGGAGGAGGAGGAGGATGTGACCTTATAGTCCAAGGAATCTGTGGGTGAAATTGGTAAATGTTCATTCAATAGAGCATAATTTTACTTCAAGAGAGAAGTGGATAGTAAATCGTACAACTATATGAAAGATAATTTTTTTTTTCTGTAGGTTGCAAGTGACGTAGGTCAGCTTAATTTGACAGGTAAATAAAAGAGTAGAATTATGTTTTTCTTGTGGGCATTTCAAATGAAGCTGCGCGATCCTCCGAATAATGTTCAAGTTGCACGAATTGATACATTGTCAGTATGTCATAATAATATAAATATGTATATGATCTGTCTCATTTATTACTCTTTATCCATTTTGAATTACTTAAAATAGCAACTAATAAATCTGTAAAACTGAGATTGCTAATAATTAAAATTGAATGCGCAGAAATCATGTCGATGAGGAGTTTCACTATGTCTGTTAGTATTTAGTATTTACTCATCGAATAAAGAATTCTTTTAATAATACATATCTTTATTCATACACACAAGTGGTATAAAATGAACAGAAAAAAATAAATAAATAAAAATAAAAATAAATATCAAAAAATAAAAAAATAAAAATAAAAAATAAAAAAAATAAAAATCAAACAAAACAAAAATCAACAAAAATTTCTCACCTTTCCCTGGAATTGAAAAGAAGCTTTTGAATAAAGTACAGGGGTCATAATCATTTAAATCGCGCAACTTTATTGAGAGAAAAAAATCCTCCAAATCTGGAGCAAGTTATAAATTGATGCAGATTTTCCGCACAGACCACTTAACCTCTGGTAAGTAAGCGCCAAAGAATGTCTCAGAAATAAAGAATTCGGGGTTTTGAAATGCATGCGTATCCCGAATTTGGTGGCTACTCACTTTGAGGGCTGCTGAGGTCCTTGGATCCACTCAACGTCTCACTTATCGATGGTTGACATAAGAGGAGGAAGATCCCAGATACCACAAGCAGCAGAAACGCTCTCTCCAAATTCATGCTTCAAACATACGATTCCAAGGCATACCAATTTAACTGGGTCTGTAAAAGATATCAAACAATGTATGCACATGTAACCATGCAAGCCCCCCCTCCCCCCCCCCCAGTCTAGGAGTGGGGGGGGCCTGAGTATCTTTTGCTCCCCCCCCCCAAAAAAAAATGTGCATGTGCAGAAAAAAAAAATCACAGCCATTTAGAGAAATCAGTCATTATTTTTTGGTATTCGTATGTACGCAATTGTATGATAGTTCCATATTAATGATACTATGCTACACTGCCTTTGTCCTTCTCCCCTCAGCTCTCCCAAGAAGGCAAATGACTTAGAATCATAACGCACACACCGCAGAGGCGCTTTCGATTTGGGGATAAATCTGATGTCGCTGATTTTGAATTTGTTAGTCCGCTTGTTATGATATCGTGATTAGACGTTATAAGTAATAATTTTATAATTCAATGGTGGAACCAGTATTCCTCGAAATTTTCCAAATATTCAGTTAAGACAAGAAAATTTAAGAATACAAATAATTATGTTAAGATGAAAACATTTTACCGGGATGGGAATCGAATTGGGGAATCCTACGTGTGAGTCAGTGACTTTGCCGCTGGACAAAGATCTTCAGATCAAGACGCTGAAAAGGCTAAGTGTCGCCTTAAAATGGGTTTCGACTAAGCACTAATAAATATAATAAAATTTCCTTCGAGCACAAGGCAGTGCACGCTTTACTCTAGTAAGAAAAACATTAACATTCAAACAGTTCGAAATAATCATTAACTTACGCAATTAAATGTGTTAATTACCACCATGACCTTGAACTTTGATTTAATTAATTAAAACTCTGAATATATTCAGATGGATATGCTTATAATGCACGGTGTTAATTTCAATGCCACAGCTTGCATAAGAACTGAGATATTGACTTTTGAGTATACCGTAACTACTATTATGCAATATTACATAAGAACGGTACAACCTAGCGCCGTTATAGTGATATGCTTTGTTGTACATCTTGTTGCACTAAATCGTTTTGGTGTAACACACAAGGCCGTAACTCAAAATATGAATGAGCTATGGCCGACAGCGTTTGAAACTTTAGAAATTCACTGTAACCTTGACCTTTGATCTTTGTCCTCAAAATTTTAATGCGAGATGTAAAACCTAAATGTCCCTGAGTAGTTTGGTGCCATTTGCCAGTCTATTCAAGTAGTTATCGCGCCAACAAATTCAGGCACAGACGGATAAGCATACATACAAACAGCAAAATATACATATAAAAAAAAAAGAAAAAAAGAAAACAAAAATCTATGACACTGTGATATATAGAATTATTTTAAAAAAGAAAAAAAATATTCCATAAAAAGAGACACCTGAATTCTGCCACTGAGGTTAAAAACTTAGCAAACTAAATCATATCATCATTAAAATAAGGGATATTATTTTGCGGAGTGTTAACAACAATCCCAACATTAAAATATAATTAATGCATTGCGAACAAACGGGAAAGCGGTTTCAAGTTTCAATATAAAATCCAGTTAATTTATCAACTCATTAAAGGGATGATAGTTACTGCAGGGGCATAATTTGGTTACATACAGGTAATTTCACACCACAGAAAGCTCGTACACTATTGATGCAGAATTATTAAGTGTAGAATACCTGTAGGATCAAGTCTTACCTGTAGGCCACGACCGATGAGTGGAAACTACATTTGATGAAACCGAGTTCCGCCTTTATAATACCAGAGCAGGCAGCGCTGGTGGAGTTTCCACAAATATTCTTTATACGAGTCATGTTGCGGGAAAAAAAAATAAAGTTGAGAAATGGTATCAAGGTGCATGAACCCGATCTAAGTCGACTGGCACTCTTATAGGTGGTTGACTGCTAAAATACGATGGGAGGTTTCGGGTTTATTTTCTGCGTGCAGTGGGTGTAATAATAGTTTAATATACTGGTTTTACATACTGGTTTTATCCCTCGATTTTCAAGAGGCCACGTGGTAAAGTGGGATTGCTTGAATGTTTTATCTTTGGGTGCTAGGAAACAGGGTAATACATAATTGCACTTGTTTTGTTGGCTCTGATTATGTATCTATCAATTTTTATTTATTTTTTTTTTATTTTTTTTTCAAATCAAATGATTTAATTGTATTCAACATATCCAGAACAATGATCGATAAACGAGCATAAAATTATACTGTAGCCCGGCGTGGATATGAATAAAGTTCAGACAATAACAATAACGTGCAGCATGAAAATAAGTTGATTTGAAATCAGAGAAGACAGTACAGCGAAAATGCAAAAGAGGGGGGGGGGGGGTGATTGCTTGTATAGCTGCAACGTTCCGGTATGTATAGATGAACGCTGTTGGGTGTCATATGAAAGTTTCACTGTCATTGGATATGACGGGATCCTTGAATGGTATACTTAATGGGTGCCATTATCTATCAAGCCCACCTGGGAGAACTGAAACATAATTGCATCCTGGTTCAAAGGTCAAGTTATTTGTGGATGCTGAGAACGGAGGGCAAAAATTTAAATCGTCTGAAATCATATTTTTACAGCAGATCTGGCAGATCCAGGCACCCTGGACGATTTATTATTCCTTAAAACAAGAAGAGATTAGAGCGATGTTTTCTATTTGGCTTTTGCAATTGAGCTGCTTCGTATTTTAAGGATGGCGCTGGCAAAGCCGTTTTAAACTTGTTCATTTTGCTCATTGCATATCATTTTATTATCGATTATAATTTGTGTGGTTTTTATGAATTTTGATTTTATAAATTCTAAAATGATCTTTCAGCTATGAATTTTAACTGACCAGCAAAAGTTAAGAATCACACTTAATTAGATAGCTCATACAACCACAATTATTATATAAAAAAAACGTAAAATATGGCATCTATTGGCATATTTTCATCTTGTAATAAAAGATGTCTACCTGTTATCTTTTCGAATATCCTATAGTTATGAATGCATACTCATCATAGATTTGCGTGCAACATCTTGTAAAAACAAAAATTACGCTATCTGGAGTTCACGAGTAATTTACCAGCTGCGATGCCTCCCCACTTCCCTGCTGGAAAGGGAACATATTTTTCTCTGGTCTTTTAAAGAAATTCCACTTTCATTTGCAAGGTCCTTTTTCCAGAAAGCGGTGTCGGCCTGATTCTTGGTGGAACCATTTTTTTCTTTTTTTTTTTCTTTTTTTTTGTCGAGGACAACGCCCCCATTTCGCAAAAGTCGGCGTCTAATCCCTGTGCATCCCGCTCCCTGTAGCGACCGGATAATCCGCTGAACTGGCGAAAAATTCGACGCCTTTCAACCAATCGTAGCGGTGCACACAACGGACATTTAAAAAGAAGGCCGTGCTTCCCGAGACAAGTCTGCTGCGAAAAAGTTAAAGTGATCGCAGATCGAGCAAGAGAAAGGTGAGTCAATATCATATAATTATTCACAATGAATGGTCCAGCATAAGTCACATGCGTGCGTGAAAATTGCCATGTTGCCTTGGTAATTGCATGCCTCTGCTAGCTTTTGATTCAAGTATAGAGAATACTGTAATCTCGTAGTCAAGAAGAGATATACATGTATATAGTCTGGGTCCCATTGAACGGCCGTTTTGGCATGAGGCAGCTCGGAAACCTCCTCAATCAATCCTGCAGAATCATTTGCACGTGGCCAGCAATCTGTGTCAGAAAAGGAAAGGTCATTTAAATCAAAACCCCTGAGTTTTTGTGACTTTAGGCTCGTAGATTATAGATTCCTTCTTTACATTATTATGATTATTTCTTCAAGCCTTCTGATGCGACATGTACTCAGTTAAAATTCATAGCTGACAGATCATTTTAGAATTTATTCCCAAACTCACACTACTCAACTTTGGCACCAATTAAAGGTACCGCAACGTTGCAAAATTACAATAACGCCCTTTTGTTCACTGAAATATTACTGAAGTATATCAATAGCTAAATTTACCTGCTAAATTTACCGTTAAAATCAGATTCTCGCAATTATCATGCCATTAGAATAGTCACAAACCCGATGAAGGACATTTTCTATGCTAAAATTTATATACCAATTTACATAAAATCGGCAAAATATACTGCAGTGATGGGACTTTGAACTTAATGTGTTACAGCCGAATATGGTGGTTGCCGGTTATTTGCGAAGGTATTATCAAACAATTTAGGCATGCTTTAGCCAAACAAGGGCGCGATGCTCGTAAATCAATGTGACCCACTCTGCACCTGTTCTGTATTTGTAACATTACCCTCATTTCAATAATGGAGTGATAGGTGCGGGACATCATAATTTTTAATAAATAAAAAAATTTCGCAAAGCAAGGGATGGACTGCCAATAATGTGTTGCAGCCTAATAATTATAGTCGTCTCTGGTCAATTTGGCCAACTGAAATGACCTCAATCGTTCTCTCATACACAGAATAGCAATCAGAGGCACATTTCTTCAATACGGGAAATTTGATTCCATGAAATAACGCATGCAGTCGTGAACGCAGAAGAAAATACGTATCACCCCTCAGTAGGGCCTCTCATAAATCATTCTTAATCTAGATTTACCCGAACCATAATGCATAACATCACATTTTAACACATAATAATAAATTGTGTTTTCTGCACGGATTCTTTCCCAGATGAAGCCACTGGTAAGCGCAGCCCTGCTCTGCGCCGCCTTGCACACGGCAATGGGTGTTAACGAATTTACTAACATCTTTGTTCAGAAAGGATGCGAAAATAAGGAACATTTCATTCGAATTAGTCGGGAGCATTTGAATGACACCCAGAAATGGAAGACGATCTCTGGACCAGATTCCGTGACCCAATTCAGTGTTCCACTGCTTCCCACTGACGGTGATGGTGCTATGTGAGTAGACACCCTGCTGACAGACGTTCTTCTGAATGTTTGTGTATTTTAATAGCTCAGAAGACGGCATCACGTCTTACCCATTCTTGACGCAAATGTATGTTTGCTCGAATGTCAAGAAATCGCAAGGTTCCTTCTTGTCGAGGGAAGAGTGTCAAATTAAGAGATTCCTGTTCTATTCTGCAAACGAGACGTCAAGCTTATTGGTGGAATGCATTTATTACACAACCTGCGTTAAGCCGAATACCAATAAAAAGGCCTCCGATGTCTTCTACAGTCGCCTTTCTTTGAGTCGACCAATCAACTGCTACAAAGGTCACGAAATGAACGAAAGTGGAACATTGCATGTTATAAGTGTTGGTGAGTAAACTCGGTATTTCAGTCGATCGTTATATCACCGCATTGAAAGGCGCCCCGTGTGATATCCCCATGGTGAAGAACGGTGACGCGCAAGGATACAAGTTTACACTCGGAGGCATTGTAAATTTTACCTGTGATCCTGGCTTTGTGCTGGTAGGGGCCAATCAGGCCGAGTGCTTATCCACTGGACACTGGTCAACGCCAGCACCTAAGTGCCAGGGTCAGACATTCAACCGGGTCTTACATACATGGTTTAAACAGTTTCATCAACAGCAATCGAGTGCCCCTATCTGCCTCCCTCAATGAATGCTCAGAAAACACAACCAAATCGTCGGGTTGGGAGCAAAGCCATCTACAAGTGCGACATCGGTTACAAGCTTCAAGGAAATGACAGCATTACATGTATGGAACAAGCGGATGGCACGGGTGCTTGGAGCGAGATGCCACCTATCTGCGTTGGTATAAAGCGCACATAGTTGTAATACAGTTGCATCTCTTAACCGCATTATTATACAGAGATCACATGTCCCCAATTGACGGCTCCCTCCCATGGCAGCATCCAGGGCAGTGTCTTTACTTACGGCCACCAAGTTCGTTTTTCCTGTGATACCGGCTATGTCCTTCGGGGATTGGTGGCTACAGTGACATGCGGTAATGGTGAATGGGACGCTCCTCAACCAATCTGCGAAAGTAAGCGATATTCTAAATCATAATCATAATATGATTTAGAATAATATTATTATTATTATCACAGTCCGTATTCTGTATTTGCAGTTGTTCGATGCCAAACCCCGACTCTGAGAGATAATATCCTCGTGCAACCTGAAAACCTGCAACCTAACGTCTACAATAGCAGGTTGACGTTTTCCTGTAAAGCAGGCTTTCAACTGAGAGGGTCTACGACTATTCGATGTCTTGCCAATGCGCAGTGGGATGACGTCGTCCCCATCTGTGAAGGTATAAATATTCTAAATAGAATAACATACGCAAGATGTTCTACAATCTAATATTGTGGTTCATCCCAGCCGTCCGCTGCCCACCGCTGCCTACACCCGAAAACGGAGGAGTCGAAGTATTTGCTTTCACTTACGGCAACACCGCTACTTTCATCTGCTTCCCTGGATATTCGTTGGTTGGTCATATTAACTCAACATGTCAGGCAAATGCTACCTGGGACCATGCTGTTTCTTTGTGCAGAGGTAAGTGTATAAGTTCCATAAGTGTCTACATGCATTAAAATTATACATATACACCAGCTTGCCCATTGCATCATTACAAAGATGCAGCTAGCAATGAAGAGTGTACCGCTTGTCCACCGTACTCAATTACCAGATCAACGGCGTCAACTTCCCTTGCCAATTGTCTGTGTGAAACAGGAGCTATTGCAACAGGAACGGATGGACAATGCAAATGTAAAGCCTCCTCAATATATTTTGATCATGTGATTGCGCGCATCTCATCACAGTGATCGAATGCCCAGAGCTCAGCCCTCCTGAGAATGGTGCCATCTCCAGATGCGGCACAGAAGCCGGCTCTGAGTGCCTCTTCTCCTGCAACCCTGGATTCTTCCTCCATGGAAGCGGAGTTCGCAGGTGTAGAGCCAGTGGTTGGAGTGGATCCTTCTCCAGATGCTTACGTTTGTCTTATTTACAGATTGAGAGGAATTTGATCTTTATTTTGTGTTCACAGCTTGTGCACCTGGCACGTACAAGGCGGGAGTAAACAGCAACACCTTATGTACTCTATGCGCTCGACATGCAACCACTGACCCCTCAACTCCAGCTGCTTCAGCTGAAGACTGTTTCTGCAAACCAGGATACAGCAATATTCGTGGACAGGGGTGCGAGGGTAAGCTACCACTTATGCTAATGCTCTTTTAATTTACATTAGTTGCTTCACCCGCAGATATAGACGAGTGTGCAACCAACAATGGTAACTGCGACCAAGTTTGCACAAATCTGGATGGCGACCATCTCTGTTCCTGTTCGATCCCAGGATACAGACTGGATGAAGATGGTACTTCATGCATCAGTGAGTTGGAATGAATTCTTTGTTGATATCCCACTCTTTGACTTGTTCAGTTGCACATACTTGCCCTAAACTGAATTCGGGTCCTGGTCACGGAAGCCTTTCCTGCAGGGAGACGGTAAAGTACAATTCTGCAATCTGCCACATCGAATGCCAGCCTGGTTTCTACTTCGTGTCTGGGGTCAACAATTACGTAACATGTGGTCCTGAAACTGCATACGAATGGTCACACCGTTTGGTCAACTATACAGCAGAGATTCCCCCATGCACAGGTAATATTTGTTTTTGGTCGTCATCCTCCTGGCAATCGTTCATCTTCAGAGGAATTTTTCGTGGATATCAAACTGCCAATGACCTTCAAGTACCAGTCTGAAATGCATTGTAATAACTTTCCCATTTGGCAGTCAAACGTCATAAGGCAGCTTGAGGATGCAGTCACGAATCTGGAGGAGTGTCGTCGTCAGCTTTGCATCGTCACAGATATGAACATTACATGCTCAAATTTGGATGGTCAACCTCAGTTTCAGTCAAAACTCATCGCCATGCTTGAGGTATTGGTGGGAAATCCCAATGAGAATGCGATTTCACCCAATTGCAGCCTCAGTTGCCGTAGCAAAGACATGCGTGGGATGCTTCGACAAACTTTCAAGATTAAACAAGAGTTCTCCAACCTGGTCGACGCCACCTCACCAAACGACTTGACGTTGACTGACCTCCCTTCAACAGAGATCATCCGAGGGTCTTTTGAGCATGGTAAACCTCAGATCTTGTGCGAGGAAGGCAGAGTATTGACAAAGAGCAGAACATGTTGTAAGTGATTCTATGGTCATGTGATAGTTTTGCAGTTTAATTATCAGCTCCGTGCAATCCTGGTTATCATCTGCCTTCTCGTGAATCCGAAACCTGCGTGCCTTGTCCTGTCGGCACTTACCAAGAGAGGAAGGCTCAAACGGAATGCCTTCCCTGCCTGTCAGGCTCAACAACCCTGACGGATGCGTCGACCCATCCAACCATGTGCAACGTTGTAGTAATTGGGGGCACTGACGAGGGAGTGAGGCACCAGGGGGTGGTCATCAACGATGCTATGAGTGACGAAGATGTCGAGGCTAGCCTCCTCATCTTCTAAAATAAAGCACTTGCTGCGCCTCATTTTACTTTTCATGTATCCAAGATATTAAATACTTGATTATATTATATATATATATATGAGTGTGTTCATTTCGTATAATTCAGCCAAATTGATGCATTAGAAAGGTGAGAACAGAAAACAAAAACACAAACAAAAACAAACCAAGAAACAAGCAAATGAACTGACAAACTACCATGTAGCACACTGCTCTCCCCATACCTGACTCTAACTATGTGCTTTTATAATTATGATTGCATGAATGAATAGGGGAAAAACGATAATTGGAGCAACTATTGGCAGCCGAAATATGGACCTGACAGTGATATCGGAAGAAGTTTGCTCGTAATCAAAAATTACTAGCGCCAAGGAAATAATGCAGCACCTTATTTTTATGAATAGTTGCTCTACCTAACTTCCAAATTTCACGTCTCTAGTATTGCGTGTTCTGTTAGGCAGAGGACTTTACGAAACATTCCTCATATAAAGGTAGGGGGAAACCTCAGTTCCAGGCTCCTGATCATGGCGCCGTCGGCGAAGTATATATAGTAATTATTTAGTTGAGTGCATAATAATAATGTTATGTATCGTATTTTGTTCGAGTCTATTTTAGACGCAAATGTGTCGTGATGACCTTCAGTAAAAGACTTTTTATAGACCAGACAGGCGGGTCGGGTATTTACTGATGGCGCCCTTGTTGAATTTTTACCCTAGTGGATGAAGTCCAGAACTTCTGTCCATTTATACCGGATTATGCAACGGCGGATTTGCTTGTGCTATTCGTGGCTGCCTTATGATGCCATATTTTCATGTGGTAGTGAATCAGATATTCGCTCAGATAGCCATGCCTTAGCTGTGGCGACCTCAATTTGTTGAAGTCTGAGATAAGACGAAATGATCACTATGTAGTCTGCTGCCGTCTTGGCATATAGGACCTTCCAGTTACTTTTTCATTCTTCAACTTTTCAAGTCAATATTAAGTATGATTCAGCAAATCACACACATTGATGGGCTATACATAATATTGTATTTTTGTAACATAGCTAAAGTGTGTGCTATCAATTGAAAATTGCCTTGATTAGCCCTATTTCTTGCAATGTCCAGGATATATGTGGGTGACGTACATTATAGTCAATATACATCCAACTTGTTGCGATCCTCATTGGTGCAAAAACTCCATCAATGCCCAGTCTGATGCTTCACCAAACTTTCAGCCATTTATATAGGTCACCATTATCAAAGATCAGGTGCTGATGTTGTCGAAGCAAAGGCCGATTCGGAACATTACCCGGATCGCCATGGGTCCGCTGCAGTCGATGCCAGGTGACCATCGCTACGTCGCTCTTCCAACACCAGCAGTTCCAGCGCCTTCGATTCACCATTCGAACACATCACGTGCTGATGTTCTCCTCGCCCCAACTGCCCAGAAGCCCGGCTCATCGAAGCTGCGAACGACCGATGCTGCGTCGCTCCACCTGACGCTCCGATGTCGCTGAAGCCCAAAAAGCCCCGACACAGGATCCATCATCACGATCAGTTCTGTCACAATCGGAGTGTAGAGCCCCTCTGACTTCGTTGCCGACGCCGTGTTGCAGACACTGCACTGGATCAGATGAGTGGAGTGACTGAAGTCCGGACACCGCCGCCATCCTACAAAACCCATACAATCATGCATGCATCTACCGCGCCTGACGCCATAACGACGCACCGTCAGCATCACCTCCGCCGCATCACCCCCGGATGATCGGCCGTCCGACTGCCTTGTCGTTGAGATCAAAAGCCCAACACAGGACTGACGATGACCATGCAAGCTACTGCATTGCTGCCGAAGCCAGGCCAAGAGGTGGGAGGGTGCCACCACACCGCGCGCCCCGTCCCCTTCGGAGCATTGCCCTGGTTGTCGTGGGCCCACCGCAGTCGATGCCAGTGAATCCTCCCTTCGTCGCTCCAAAGCTCTCACCGACGTCGTGTTGCTGACAACATTCCATGAACACCCCCCCCCCTCTCGATGAACCAAGCACCGAAACAGTGCAGCTCGCGATTCCCTACGCCATGTGTACACGCGTCGTTCCCCTCGATCTCGATGCCACCGGCCAGCATCGATGCCGAGTTTCGACTGTGTGTTAAATTGCTTATCGATGACTTTGATGTGCACTTTCACTTCTTGTATATAATGTATCACTTCATGTATCCCGCATGAACTTAAAACCTCAAAAGTGATACCCATACACAAGGAAGACGACACTCGCATACTCAACAATTACAGACCGATTGCCTTACTCCCATCACTTTCAAAAACCCTAGAAAAACTAGGCTGTGGTTATTCGTGCGTTATCGTACGAATGGTTTCCAGCGCTATTCGTAGGTTATTCTCGGATATGAGACGATCTCGCGAGAGGTTGAATCAAGAACGAGAGTTACTCGACTTGAAATTGCTGTAAACGGTGTCCTTTTGATCTAAAATTAAAAACATGCATGTTCATCTTTATATTTAGAAAATTAGATAAATTTTGATTGTTTGAAGTGATCGGCCTCTCAACAAATGTGACCCATGCATTTATATATTTATTACTATACATACCGTGGTACATGTACAACA
The DNA here is from genome assembly GCA_000328365.1 of Capitella teleta. Classification (NCBI taxonomy): domain Eukaryota; kingdom Metazoa; phylum Annelida; class Polychaeta; family Capitellidae; genus Capitella; species Capitella teleta. Next base: position 74,942 of record KB304240.1, on the reverse strand, counting down.
AAACAATATTATTCCATGAAAAACATACATGTTCTGTGATGAAAAATGATCCAAATTCCCATACTAACTATTTTGAAGTAACGTTTAAAAAAGCCGTTCTTTGAGGAAGTTCACAAATATCTTTTTCTTTTCTTTTTTTGATTTTTTTTTTTTTTTTTTTTTTTTTATTCTGTACAATTAAAATATCGATTACATCAGCATAATGTCTGTATTCTTGTCAGTTCAACAATTCGAAATCAAAGCATCGTTGCACACAAATTTTGTCTGTGTTTGAGATGGATGATGAAGAGAAAGTTAATTAAATGCTGATGCCAAGCTACTTCCAAAATTATTTTAGGAATATCATTTGATTCATTTATTTTTAGATCTTGACTTGATTTCTCATTGCTTGAGGTTTATCGGTGCATAATACCATACATTGTATTATTCTAATCATGTTTTTTGTTGTTGATTCCAGGTGGATGCTTATTGGAAATGAAGATGAAAAGATCTTGTGAATACTCTGTGACTTGAAATACATTTACTGCATCGTATTTGCTGATCGATGAGATGCATCCTGTTTCTGCAGAATCTTGCTAATACTCAACTCACACTAGTATTGTTTTCAATGTACCATTTAATTCACCTTAGATCTCTTGCTTCCTATTACTTATGTTAACACGGATTTGATATCCTATCAATGCTCTGATCTGGTTCATCTAAATGTATGACTGTGCTTTGATGTGTATATTTTTTTAATCATGTTTATCATGGCACCATTTGTTTTGATAAGATAATAACTACAAACTTGTCCGAAAAGTTTTGTTTGCTGTGGTGAATATAAACTAATAAATATATTTCTACATTTATTTTGTCGTTCTCGTCGTTCAATATTTGAGATCACAATCTCATATACGTTCTTTAATCAAGTGTTAATTACCATATTGGTTTTGTATTTATTTGGCTTCTGAGTAGTGAAACCTGTATCACATAATCACAAGCGAAACTAATTATATTATGGTGTTACATACCTGGGGAGACAGTGTACGCAATGCTTGGAATAATTATATCAAAATGCAAGGTACACCAGCCATTATCAGCATGCGAAATATATGCACATATGTTATGTAATATAGCTTCAAGTCGCCAAGTTTGTAAACGAATACATTGGCATTTGCATTATAAGAATATATCAAGTTTTGGAAAAATTCGATATTGCTTTAATTATAGTAATAGCCGCATGTTAATACATGTAGACCGATTTAAATTTAACTTAAGTTTCCTGCGCTATTCGTACGTTATTCTCGGGTGTTGCTAAAAACCTCCCGAAACTTATTAGGTCTAAATAAGTTTCAGATGGTTTTAGCAACACCCAAAAATAACATACGAATAGCGCTGGAAACCATTCGTACGGTAACGTACGACATAACCACAGCCGAAAAACTAATAGCCAAAGGAATCCTCTCGTTTGTCACTATGTAGATTCGTGGGTCCCCAGGGCTCGTCCGTAGCCCCTTAGCGGAGCTTAACGGAGTCTCAGCCCAGTTAAAACAAAATTTCGAGTCAGAGGTTTCAAAAGCGTTTATTCGTCGAGAACACCGACTTATATATGATAGCGCATGCAGGCAGCGCGCAAGCTGCGCCTACTCTAAAATTAGATTACTGCACTGGAGCGCAGCTACATTTCCCTCCCTTTCAAGACAATAGGTATACATACAAATAAGAAGAGAAGACCTGAAATGGAAGTAAACACAAGTAATAAAGCACTTCACACATGAATGGAGCTCTTAGAGACATCATTTTGCTGTACACATTGCAGCTCAGATTCAGCAGCACGCGGTTGTAGCACCATTGAAGATGCCGAAGCAGCATTAACAAGAATTTGATTATCAGAAAACGTATTCAAGAGTGACTTCATCGTAAGACAACCATTGAAATACACATACAACGAAATCATACCAAGAATAACAACAATGATCAGTAGAATAAGCCAGAAAAACCACAACTTGTAAAAAGGTTTCTTTACCTCCAAATGAACATGCATAGGGGAAATCGTTGGAACATCATCAAAGGTAGGTAAATCAAGTCGATCAATAACATTAGCATTGATGAGTAAAGTATGAAATTTATGCCAACTGTTCGAATTCAAGATGGGTATATTAGGAATCTCAATGTCCGATATGTTGAAATATTGATAAATTTCATGATATGTGAGTCCTTCTAACATCCATGAACTAGTATCCAACAAACAATTTTGGTCGATTTCAATCACGTAAGTACCGTGATTTCATCAATCCGATTTCATCAACCAGAGGTTTTTGATCAGGACATCTGTATGAATAATGTTCATGTGGCGTATGGACAACGAATTTATTTCGAGTAACTTCTTTCACAGATTGGGAGTTATCAATGGATTTGAAAAGAGATACAGGGCAACGGCTCTGCTGTTGGGGAGAACCAGAAATCAGCCCTCGAACACATAGTTCTCTGCTCTTATCATAACGCAGACCTGCGTGGCATACTACGGGGTCTATTCCTTTGCATTGCTCAGGATAGAACAATTCACCGGTTCGTGTGCCTATGGCAACATAAACATCATGATATAATCTAAGCCAATGATATGGACTCTATAGATGGACTATTCCTATTGGCCAGTGTATGTCCACGGCGCTGAGACTATCGGAAGTAGCAAGCAAAAGGAAGTGGCACTGTACTTTTACTGAGTTTGAGTAGGTCTACGGTAGACTAACCTATCCCGCATTTCTGATTGGTTTACGCATTACCGTATTGCGCGCGTAAAAAGTGTGTTCTGATGGTAATATCATAATGCACTTTTCCATCGAACACTTCCGGCGTCTGGCTCTGTTGATCAATCGACGTTCGAAGATTTTCCCGATTGAGAGATCATGACACGCAAATGTGTCGTTGTCAGTTGTTCAAACCGATATCACCACAATTCGCCAACAACCTTTCATCGGTAAATTTATAAATGATCATTCACATAATAATATATAGCTTCTCAAGCATCAGTGCCTGCACATCACTGTGACAGCTATACCTAGGCCCTACACCTGCAACTACAGTGTGAAGTGTTTGAAGAGTGAAGGATCCTCAGTATTATCCAGGTTCGTGCTATATCAATAGTATGCAGATGGATATCCATTTAATTATATATGAAATGAACATGTATACCATAGTACACATTTGGATATATTTCTATATATTTCAAGCCCCAGCATAATTATTTACACCTTATTATAATACTTATTATTTTACCTATATCATAATACCTATATCATATATGTAATTCATTTCAGTTTGTTGGCTGCGTGTATGTTTTGTCTATTATTATTAACGATTAAGGTATAATAGATGTACTGCTTCAGGAGGAGCAATGAAACTTTCTTTCTTTACATGCCAGTACAAACAAGTATATATACAGGTATTTCCAAAGTTTATTTAAAATTATTTACTTATCTCTTATTTGACTTGCATGTACCTTATTTGCAGTTAACATGAAGAGCTCTGCAAATCTACCTTATATCGTTCACACAAGGTATCGTTCACATCTTGTGTGAACGATACCTTGTATCGTTCACACAAGATGTGTGGAATTGTTAGACTAGGTGAGTTGATTGTGCTAATTATATTCATTCTGTGTTTTTATAGTGTCATCATTCTAGATCTTACTGGCACCTTTGCATGGTTGAGCGGTTTCAGCGTCGAACTCTCTATTCACAGTGATGTTTGGTGTCCAGAAATTGGAGGATTGATTCCCAAATTGAGAACACGTAAGCTCTTTATCTGATATTACACCAGCACTGGTTTCTTATTAATATTTTCATATATTCAGTTAACATTTAAATTCCTTGAAAAACTGTGCCAAGACCGAATTTCTCCTGAACCCAATTAAAAAATAAATATCCACTACGTAACATTATGGGTATTAATTTAAAGAACCTTTAATTGTGTTTAGGTTTATTTTTCTCCTGATTATAGTGGTTCTATTTTCACAGGTTAAATCCCCACCCCAATAAGAATGAAATATACATTTGATTGACATTCATTTGAAATTTTATTTTCAGAGATCCGATCAAGTTGACAGAATTATTGCTGAGGAGAACATAATTTAGAAATTTGCTTTCATTGTTCAAGTTAGCAGTGAGCCATCATGTCTGGGTTCATCTCTAAAAATCAAATTCTATTACTTCTCCATTTTTATTTTTTTAACATGTTCACAATTTGCTTGAGAGTTCACTGTTCAATTTGAAAGAAGTATATCATTTTTAGTGCCTTTCAATTGTAATAATAATTAATTACTGATCCTAATACCAAGATATTGCCTCAATGCATTTGGGTTT
>KB304240.1:31259-63275 GCA_000328365.1 Capitella teleta | reverse complement strand
CTTCACCACCTCCACCCCTACCTCCACCTCCACCTCTACCCCAGGAGAATCAAATTTAATTGTTCTTACTGTAGCTTGAATATCAAATAAATTATGTATCAGTTCCCTTCGGTTATCTTCAGTTTCGGATTCTGTAATTTTTCATGTTTTTTCAGTCGGAAACTGGTGTCCCTTATAATTATTGTAATACATTGTAACTTTTTTTGCTGAAGCTCAATCTCTATGAAACTTGCATGTAATAGGCACCAGGATGAGGAAAACAGGCATGTCAAATTTCATCGTGATATGATACCTGTGGCCTGAAATATGCCTAAATGGATATTAATAACATTAATCTAGACTTTCAATCGCGAATTTCTCAAAATGATGGTTTTTGAAGTTTCGGACTTCAAAACGCTGTAACTTTGCAACTCCTTGAGATGTCTGCATGATTTTCGCACCAAAATACTCAGAAAAGTGTCAGCTGTCCGCTGGTGCCTCAAACTCCAAATTTTTATCCCGACCCATGTGACCTGTTTTGCCGTGGATCGACCTTCACATATGTTTCGTGTTTCCCAATAAAAGCAAGTGTTTGTTGGAAATCGGAGAGCCCTCCGTCGACCAGCGGCCCCTTCACGTATCCAGAGCACTTCGTCATTCCTTGGCTAGCCCAAAAGGCTGCCTACTAGCCTACGGGCACGTAATATTTTCACCTATTTGCCGGTCCAAGGATCGCAGGTTTTGGCGTGATTTTCGCAGTTTACAACTGCACAATACTGTTTCCCGGACCTTGAAGCAGTTTTCTTCTTGTTAGAACTGTCATTTGCATGCAGCGATTTAGCGCACTTCATTCTGAAAAAAAAAATCACTCGCAAAATCACAAAGTACTGACAACAGCGTCTCAAAAAGCGGAATCCAATATGGCCGCCGTTAAAGCGCTTGGGGCCGTTATGAGCAGCGAATGCGCGTTCTGGCTTTATTCGAATTCTGTGGCTGAACCATTACCATTCGCGTCTCATTGATCGAATCATAGCGCATCCACAACATAATTCATAACGCATTCTAAAATTTCAGAATTAGTGAGAATACCCAGATACCCAGAGACAAGGGACTATTATTTTCTCTGCAGATACCGTAATTATTATGTCTAGGCAGTGATTGAAAATTCGGATGATTCCATGTCGACGGTTGTGGTTCAGTTGGGACAATGTGGAAACCAGATTGGCAGCCATTTATGGAAGCTCGTTGAGGGAAACCGCGATTGCAGAAACGGGTAACAGCACAGAGAATCAGCATTGTAAATCTAAGTGAGCGATAACAGGGTGGCATTCGCCTTAGCTACGAGCATGGAATCAATTTTTGGTTATTTTGGTTTATTTGATGGGAATTCGTCCCATGGGAGCCTAGTTAAGACTCAATTTAAACCTATTCGATCGGGCCATTACGTGACCTCATGTGAATCATGGGGCATAAGTGAGCTGTAGTGGTTAATTAATTCTTATTTACAATAATTAACAACATAACTATTAACTATTAACTTAGCACATATTACATATAAAATCATCAATCGGGCGAGGTCTGCGTACCTCAGTCTCGCTTTAGGATGTCAGCTAACAATAACTTAATTTCGTGAACGCATAAATCACATAAAATAAAGTTTCAGATGCGTATACATGTGAAAACAAAATAAAACAATTACAAACATAAAACATGAAATGCATAAAATATTTCACAATTTAAAATTCAGCAAACATAACCTGATGGAAAGTCTTCACAAATTTCGAAGCGTCTTGGTAGGGGGCTTTTCAGTCGACAGGCGGGTTGCATTGCTAATAGCGAGTTGCCGTGGTCCAGCCGAGAAGTGAAAAGTGCATGCACTGCAGTGTGGGTGGCCTCCTTTGTGATGTATCGCCATACCCTGGCAATGTTCCACAGATCCATATTTGGGTTCTATGTAACCGCTGAGTCCTATATGCATTTTTACAACCACCAACATAACTGATGTGATTTTCCAATAATATTAATGTTTTATTCGTGCACTGGCGGCACACACATGCAAATAATAAAAGTAAAATAAAAGATAAAAAGAAAAAATGAGGCACCATAGAAAAGGTGCTGTCAACACCACACCTATGTTTCTTGAATGAGGGTTTGGCTCCTTTTCCTCTCATCGTTAACACGTTCACCGCCAAACACGGAGATTTCCATGTTTGTGTTCCCAACGCTTCTCCGCCAAACACGGAGATTTCCGTGTTTTGCACTTTTTACTATATACGGGTGCTATAACCTCTTGCATCTCTGAAAATATTTTGACCGTGTGCATCTATGATTATATGATGGATTTATGGATATATGTTCCTAAACCAATCATTAATCCTTGTACTTCTGAAGTTTACATAGCAGTTACCGATTGATTTGTGATAGACCACTGCCGAAAGCATGCAAAGAAGCGATCACGACTCGAGGTGAAGCAGTGAAGCGAATAGTTTTCACAGCAATTGGGCAATGCGGGTGTTCAGCTTGAATACTGGTGTACTGGTAAATGTATAATTATGTGATGAGTTATTGAAAAAAAGAAGATATATATGTACAATGTATATCCCTCGTATACATGTACATAGAAAAAAAAGCAGATACACATTTCATCACAAGCATCGCTTCCGCAACATATGGATTTCTAGCACATAGATGTAATTATTTAGACATGTACATGCATGTCTAGCAATGAAAGACCATGCATGTTTATTGAAGTTCCAACTACGATCTACATAGTTGTGAGTGAGTCACTAAAATGTAACAGAGTATACATCGTTGAAGCATGGCACCGGATGCAGCACGTGTATACGAATGGCGCGCTATATTCGTTCCGTGTTCATTATGATACAATCATTACGCAATTTTCATCAAGCCTAAAACTTCCGTTAGTTGAGTACATTCGTCGAATTCATCTTTTCATATTCCGTGTCCTGTACTAGTATATTTATCTTCCCCTCAAATCAAGGCTTGCGTCAATTCTTTTTCGGCCGTGTGTAAATATGCATGAAATGTATGGACAAAAATAAGCATATATACACGTATACACTACCAGCATCGTTTCTACAACTCATAAATTTCTTGCAAATGAATAAAATTTTGAATGCATATCCAGCAATGAAGGACCACATGTTTATAGAAGTTCCGATATAGTATATTTGTAATTAGTGAGGAAGAGTGACCGGCGCCTGTTTCTATTGTTTGTCGTCGATATAACTGTAAACATAAGGGTATCCCGAATATACATTTCTTTGAAGTTTTCTTTGAAGTTTTCAAGATATGCCGCCCACACTGGCTTGACGGCCTTCTTCGCCTCCAACGGCGAGATGTTTAATGTGGGTGCAACATGAGGGTCGCAAGTCGGGATTGGAGTACTGATGTAACTCACAGGAGTTATGAGATAATGAGACATGGACTTAGTAGCGGTGTAAAATGCGTTGATGTTCTCGTTTCTTCAGTACCTACTATCGTCTATGAAACACATTATTCTAATCTTTATTTTGTCATTGTTGATTATATACATGTACAGAGGTGTAGCATCATTCTCTTTGCACTTTGCAAGAGAATACAGGTGTACGTACCCTGATTTTCCTTTCAAATACAATTATAATAATACACGTGTGCCTCCGTCTTTGGTTTAGTCACTGATCAATATATAAATTATCAAGTTATTCCAACTGACTATTCCTAATTCGGCATACTTTTATGCCACACATCAAAGCAGTGTTTTCAAGGCATCTCTCTAACAACAGTGTGGGTTTGTGACGCAAAAACGATTTGAGAAAGCGAGCTAATTAGCGACTAAAAGTCAAGTTAGTGCCGACTCAAACTCTCGACTTTATAACTGTTATTCTCACCTATTGATCTGCAAATTACCGGGGTCGTCATCATGCGGTAATAGGCCTACACAATGTAACTTCTGTAATCACAATGCGTGTTATGCTGGTCATACTGGTAGCTGAGAGAAAACTGCGATTTTCTCAGCTTTTTGCTTGCGAAGGTGTGGTTTTCACCAAAGTGTGTGTTGTTCAGAGCTGTATTTCAGTACATGTAATTGCATGTATGATGTTGAATTTTATATGGTTGGATTCACAAATGAACGATCTATCCTACTATGTAAAATATGTAGGAATGTGTGTGTTCATATAGAAATTACAGAGCGGTGAAGTCAAGGCTTTTTGAGTAAAATACGTGGCGGTATAGGGGTATCGGCCCGAAAATGCTTTGGCGGTGAATGTGTTAATGTTCATGTGCGAAACTAAGATGTCTGCTCGATATCAACTTAGAATTACTAAAAACTCAAGTCTTGCTGGGGCTCAAGTTTCAGCAAATTTCTTGCAATCCAGGTCTGCATGACCCACTCCATGTGATCTTTGGTGCTTGTGATGTCATCAATTGTGCTGAAGGCCTGTGTGTCGTCTGCGTACATATGGAAGTTGACCCTCTCTTTCCTTAGTTCTCCTAGGTGTGGTGTACATAATGAATAAGCACCGATCTCTGAAGCACTCCACATATCAGTGTCCTTGCATCTGATTCGGATTCATTGATCTGTACACGTTGGATGTAATTTGTCATGTATGACTTTAGCCACTCTAGAGCAGTACGGTCTATGCCAAAGGACCTTCTCGCATCGGTCCAACAACTGTCCATGATCAATTGTATCAAACGCAGCAGATATATCTAGCAAAAGCAGCAGAGCTACTTTTTCCTGATCCATGGCCCGTATCAAATCATCACTGAGCTTTGCCAAGGCTCTCTCAGTGGTGCCCTGAGGGCGATAAGCCGACTGCAGCAGTTCCAGTTGAGAATGAGCTTGCATATGTGCATTTAGGTTAATTATTGCATTGAATCATGGCTGTTTTGTAGCATCTGCTTAGTGACTTTTTGTAACTTGGTCTGTCATTTGGTGCAGCACTGCACTTACACTTAACTAGGGCTAAAATTATAATTATAATTCCAATGGCTTAATATTTAGTGAGAGAGAGAAAATGCCCCACCATGAAACCAGTTGCATTTCGTGGATTTTTTTATACGCTAAAATGGCTCAATGTTGGCTTGGATCAAACGCACACAATGTTCTTTCTACATACCGTAAATTCGATCAACATCTTAATGCTTCATTTGAATAGTAACATATTCACATTCACATTTGAGTAAAAATAAGTGTGTCTATTTGTTGTTAAACTTGTTTTGGTACACATGTAGGAATGTTATCCATGTAATGTTTCCCATTCCGGGCCTAGAGAAACTTGGCATGCATTGATGATTCACCTTAATGGTAACAGGAAGTTGGCCAACCTAAACGCCCTATCTCGTACCATAGCAACCATGTTTCTGATGAAAGTGTTCTATTGTGCCTACATGTGTACATTGATTTAATTTTCGCCAACTAAGGGGCATCTTCCTGCATCCTGGCATCGATGAATTCACTTTTCGTTCAGTGAACGTTGACAGCGAACCCAAAGTGGTGAGGCGATTTTTGCAAGATGCGCAAAACAGAGAGGTAACGTTCCGCCAGGGGAACTGCGTCCTGGGGAAGCGAGGCAGAGGCTCCAACTGGGCTCTTGGTCAGTGGCGACCTTTGTTGTCCCGCATAACCAATTATTCTTCCACAGGTTATTCAGGTCACCAAGATGAAAAGGTCATAGAGCGAGCATTGGAAGTCACTCGGAAAGAAATAGAAAGGTCTGGCATATTGATGTTAATCATTTGATCCCTGTACGAACCTTCCTTCCTCACAGGTGTGATGCCTTCACTGGTTGCCTTCTTGTTCACAGCCTTGGTGGAGGCACCGGATCTGGTAAGTGCGCCAATAAAATCTTCGGTAATCATCTTGTTTGCTATCAGGTCTTGGGTCAGCATTCACTGAATCTTTGCGGGATCTCTATCCCATGGCCAATTTGATCAGCTGTGTAGTGTTGCCCTACGCGAGTGGAGAGAGTCCTCTACAGTTTTACAACACCCTTCTTAGTCTCAATGTTTTGCTGAATACATCAGACGCCATAGTGTATTTCAGCAATGATGAAATTTTACATAGACTAAAACAGCGTCTCAAAGATGCTGACTGCTCTGTGTCATTTGCTCAAATCAACTCCCACATCGCCGCTTGTCTTGGTGGAGTGTTCTTACCTGTTCAATCGCTTACCCCTGCAAGGTACCGTGCGATGCGAGAGATATTCTCATCCAAAAGTCTCTTTGAAATATCCCTTATCTTGTTGCAGTGGAGTTAGTATTGGAGCGGAACCTGGAGAAATGGTGCGATCTGTTTGTCCGATGCCTTCGCATAAATTTGTCCATTTCAATCATCTTGCTCGAAGGTACCTCCCTCAGGGAAATTCCCTCTCAATCGTTCAATTCTTCTTCCTTTCAGTAAGTTGTCATGGCAGAACTTGGCTGAGCGAATGCTTCAAAGCACTCAGAGGAATGGAAAAGTGAGTTTGTCGGGTCCCCAATTTCTGCATTTCATTCCCTTCAACAGTTTGACAGCATCTCGGCCTTGGCAATCGCGCGAGTGGACTCCACTCTCTTGCTGAAAGAATCAATTCCTTCAATTGAACGGAAAGTGTGCAAGGCTTATCGCACGGCTGATTGGAATCCATTCCCTGTTGACTTCTGGTTCGGTGAGATCAGACTTGGATATTTCATGTTATGAATGTACTGGTTATTTGCACTTGGTTTCTCTATGATTCCAGATTCAAAGCCCTTGGTGAGCAACTCGAGTCTGTCCGTTGCTGCCAACTGTGGTTTGATCACCCGTCACTTGCAGCAGACGATAGTGAAAGCCAGGCAGAAATATGATGCACGTGCTTACTTACATTGGTATGAGAAGTACAACTGCCGGCAAGTAAGTGATGTTCATATTGTATTGTGGCTAAATCCGAAATTGCCTGTGGAGTTGATGCTTGATCTTTGCTTAATTTAGAACGCACAATTTTCACTCGGAGATCAATATTCACAGACTTTGCAGTCATAGTCGAACAAAGATTTGAGTTCTACACTAATTATGGAGACTGTTTAGGGGATTAGTCATAAATTATGTCATAACGTTCGTTGACGGATGCATCTGATAGAATTATATGATTTTTATTTTCAGGAAAACTTTGATGAAGCATTTGAAGCCTTGCAATTCGCCATTGATCAATATGATTCAATATGACTCAATATGAATAAATATTTCACAACTGATATATGAAAAAATTGAAAGTTGAATAACAAAATAAAACAAAGAGAAATAAATTCAAGAACCATTTGAATTTATTATCACTTGTAGTGAGATAAAAATGTTATATACAGATTCAACAAATGGATAGAGTTCAGATGTAAATTTGAAACTATTCAATAATTGAGGGAGAATACAATATCATATGAATAAATGAATGAAAAGGTTTTCATTCACACAAATAAAGAAAGTGCTTCTTCGAGGAAAGAAAGAAAATATTTTTTAATTAAAAGGGAGTCTTTATTTTGCCATTTAAAAGTTATGAACAATGGGGAAGTGGGGGGAAGGTGGGTGGGGGGAGTGAGCAGGCTCATGATGGACAGATAGGGTGAGTGAAAGCGAAAGATAAGAGCTAAAATAGCCGCTCTCCGTTATAAGATTGAAAGACTTACTTCATTCATTAAAAAAAAAAAAAAGTAATCCCAGAGGTTTTTAAGAAGTGAATGGGGGTCAGGAGGTCAAGCAAATCAATGAATAAAGAAGTATTTGGAGAAGAAAAAAAAAGGTTTAAAAAATATGACTAGTACAGGGGGGAAAAAAAGATTTTATTTTAAGTTACAAAAAAAAACAAAACAAGAGATTCATGGTTTTGACTAGTCTTATGCAAGCATTAAATTTTCAGAGGTTTTTATTTATTTGTTTTTTTGTAGACTAAGAGTAATACTGAGGATTTCGCATGACACCGAGACTCAAATTATTTTGGTTTTTCTTTCTTGGTGTAGAAAAAAAATATATAATTCATCCAGCCAGATATTTCAATATAAGAAAATAACTGAAATTAGAAACAAACCCTCCAATTTGTAGTTATAGTTTTTCTTTGCGATTATAACTGCATAGTTATTAAACGAGAGTAAAAAGAGAACAAAAGTCTGTGAGAGGTAGGAACATGAGGCATAAACAAAATAATATATACAAAACATGAGAAAAACAAATTTATGAAAAAAACAAAAACAAAACAATGAAAAATAATACAAATAAATTAACAAAAAAAAGACGGTTGTATTTTTCATATCAAAATGGGAGCAGCAGTCTAAAAAAATGAATTAAATTAACAAAGACAGCTTAATTATCATAATATATAATAATTATTTACTTTTTTGTTTGCAGGTATATATTAATGAGATTTGGTTATCAGCGGGAACAGGGGATGGGCAGGGCTGTTGAAAAAGTATAAATACTCCCAACAAAGAAACTATTAAATTTATATTTCTTTCCTTGAGGAAAATGCATAAAGAAAAACTGAATAAAGAAATAGATAAGAAAATGATAGAAGAAAGTAAATAAAGAGATAAAGAGGGGGGCTTGGGGGTAAGAAAAAGGACCACCACAATGATTATGCAAATTTATGCGCAAGAAGCCATTTAACAAACATGGAATATTCAGCAACCATTGACACGATTTGACAAAAACATAAATATCAGCTTGAGCAAATAGTGAATCAACTAGAGTGATCATCGTGAATGGCATCACCAAAGAAAGAAAATTCCCCCCATTGAGGGAAAAAAACACCCGAAGGAGTTTTGAAAGAAAGGAGGGAGAGGAGGGGTTTGAATCAAGGGAGGGGAAGGTGTTGAGGGCTGTGTATGAAAAAAAAAAAGAAAAAAAGGGTGGGGTGGGGGGCGGGGAAGAAAGATGCCCATGCTGTCCAATAACGACAGATTACGCAGTAGAAATGGAGCTGAAAAAAAGAATTGTCTTAAAAAGTGATGGATGCATTAGAGGGAAGGAAAAAAAACAGTGGGGTAGCATCGCCATGGAGATGAGAGCAGTCACAATGAAGTGTGTTGTCTTCACCAAGTCAAAGGCTTCAGAGCAACCACATCAAGTCTTGTAAATGAACCACAAAATAGCTGCAGCCGTCGGCTGTCTTTGGGGAATCACAGTGGTTTGTGTCATAATCCACAGCAGGAAACTGAGAGTGGAGAAAGCAGAGCAGGTTGCCAGAGGCAGCAGAGCAGCAGCAGAGCAGCAGCAGCGGCTAGATCGCAATGCTCCCTTGTTTGATTGGAAACTTTTGATTGCGCGCAGCCGTTGAGGGCGAGTGGTGTGCAGCGCCTCCTGCCGACGAAGAGTAAGAACGCCGGGTGGGATGCTGCTCAAAGTCCACATCAATCTCCCTCTCATCGTCCTCCTCGCTGTATCGTTGTCTGTCTTTGTCATAAGTCCGGTGGTGAGAATCCACACGCCCCCCGTCGTCATAATCATAGTGGCGGTTGTCATGGCTACTGCTGCTGTGATGGTGATCGGGGTAGCGTTGTGGGGGAGGCGCTGCTGGGTTCTGCGCCTTCTGGGGGGGAGGGGGGGCGTCGTGGTTCAGCGGCCGCTGGGGTTGGTGGTGCATGGCTGCGTGCGGTGAGCTGGGTTCCGTCTCCAGCTGAGGGTGCGTGGCGCGCCAGTACGCCTCGAGGAACTCCGCCAGATGCTCACACGCATCTTCCAGTTGGTTCTCATCGAGAATCACATCAAACATTTCCTGTTGGGGAAAACCAAATCAAAGTGAGCGAGATAGAACGCAGCTAGAGGAATACGCTAGAGACTCACAGCGCTGCACTGGTTGAGTTTGTCAGCCGCTACAAGCTGCACGTTCATGTTCCTACTCTGTGATTTGCCACGAGATTTGATGAGTCTTTGAAGAACCTGAAACAAGAGCTCAAGGTGCAAGAGCTTGGCGTGGTGAACTATCAAACCTTAGGCGAGGAAATTTTTAGATAAACCACAATGGGGGCCAGGGAGGTCTTGGCCAGCTGTGAAGGATGGTTGATGGTGTCGCAGTCTAACACTACAAGTTGCAGGGTTCTCGCTAGCTCAAATATCCGTTCAATTTCAGCTTGCACTTCAGCTGTTGGAAAAATAAAATGACCAAATCAATGCAGTGGGGGGCTACACCTTAACGCGCAACACGCACCTATACAAGAAGACCTGCTATTGGATCGTTCCATGATCGCTCTCTTACTAGGGTTGTTGAGCAGTGAGCGCTTGGCCAGGGAAATGTCAGCCGTTACTCTCGTGATGGTAATTCTAAAAATGACCAAATTCAACACTGAGGAGCAGAGAGGCAGTGCACAAGACTGACCTTCCCTCAAAGCGGTTCTTGAGGAATTCAAAGAGTGCTTTCTGCATCATATCCGTGACATCGTAGCCCTTGAGCGAGGGACCGATGAGCACCACAGGGCGCATAGAAGGCACTACTTCGTAAGGGGGCACGTTCTCACTCTTCTTGAAGAACGGCTTTCGCTTTTCGCGGGCGGGGGGCGTGATGCTGGTTTTGCTTGTGCGAGAGTTGCCCAGACTGTCACTGTCGTCACCCATGTTTTCCAGGCCATTCTGGTCGATTTCTGCACCTGAAAAGCAAAACGTAAATTATCCACACGGCACCAGAATGCGGGAGAGGGGAAAAAAAATCAAACGGAAGGGCGGTGGGAGGTGAAAAGGGGATGCTCACCAGGTGTGGGAGGCGTGGATCCCCGTGAATTTGGCGATTTTGAATTGAGGAGAATATCGATATTTGAGGAAGAGTTGGTTTTGCTGCCCTGTCTTGTATATATCCTGCCTTTGGTTGCCGACTGATACAGCTTCAAGTGCTCCAACTTTGCAGGAGACGGAATGAACCCAACATCGCAACCCTCCTTCACAAGGCGACCAATCCACCAATCGTTGTTGAATTTCTGCACAGACCAAATCAGTGATTAAAGAACCGCACGCATTAGTGATGGCTCACCTCTTTAATGTGTAGGAAGTCTTTGACTTGGAACGAGACGCCGTTGCCGAGCACCGGTGACGTGTCGTCCATGGAGCCATCGTAGGCCACGTTGGTTCGCACTGCAAACGCCACCGGTTTCGTCTGAATAAGATCAGATAAATTAGTCCACTAATATATTCATCTTTTGTTTGTGTACATATTTATCCAGCATTCAAACCAAAAGTCCAGGGAAGAAAAAAAAAAAAAAAAAAAGTTATGAATCATGAGGAACTATTGTAATTAGTAGTTTCGCACTACTGGTGCATGAAATCGACAAGAAGTCAATCAATAGGCGATCAGCTACGGATTGCCTCTGACTCATGAGGAACGAATGATCCAGGACAAATCCCGCAGCCTAATCCCACAGGGTCATCGCACAAAGTAGCATTTGTGATCACTTAATTAGCAGAGAAAATTGAAAGGTGAACTAAGAGAAACAGTACTGCAGCAAGAGAGAGGGAAATGGAGGGAAAAGGGGGGAGGGTGGAGAAAGGGGAAGATGGACCGGCAAATAGAGCGCGCGTGAATAATTGACAGGCGACATGGTGAGTCGACACGGCCTCTTTGATTAGCGCCGCGGCACTGGGCCATGAATTCGGCATGAAGCATTCGCAACAGAGTAGAATCGACCAGCATAATTCCATCAAACATGCAGAGGCCGCGAGGACAATCAAAAGTTGCAAGCGCACCAGCGGACAAACGTCAGAGAAAGCGCAGTAACAGCAGCATCGGTGGTGGCACGGGGCTTGCATAATATGTCATCGCAGTTACATTGATTGGCGTTGCGACGTTGTGCGCTGAGGACGGAACGAGCACAGAATGGGGGGATGTAAGCGGACTGCTGTACAGCCAGCAATAACAATCACCTGCAATGAGGAGAAGATCGAGGCCGGAGGAGAGGATACACAGGAAGGGGGAGGGGGGGGGCTGGGTGTGTACACTGGCGTACACTGCGCCGTGCCCTAGAAAACACCGCAGCTGCAGCTACGGCAGCAGCAGCAGCCGATCAACAACAGTGATGATAGCAGAAAGGGGTGCAATTGCGATGCCCAACAAATTACCGATGGTAACATCTGAATGCGGCTGATGCCTCCTCCGTACTGCGTCGCTTATGCTGCTGCATATTCGGCATGCACAATAGCAACGGGGCCCATAATTACTCGTACGCCAGCAGCTGCACCCTCGTGGTGCCACTCTATTCACATGCAAAATGCAAAACGCTGCTTACCTTGGCCCGTTCGAGCTGCGTGACGGCCTGACGCTCGGTTTCCCGGCGTAGCGCCTCTCGGTCTTCGTCGAGCGACAGATCCGAAGATGGCTGACTGTAATTAGAGTCAGCTGATCCCTGTAACAACAAACAAACAAACACAGAAATTAATATCAAGAAATAATGCCATCAAAGATGAATGAACAACCAGAAGCATTTCGAAGTCGGTGCACGCCTCCCACTCATTGAACTCCCACTCTGCCCAGGGTCGCATAAAACCCTCGTCGTCACTCATGCACGGCGTCGACATGGCCGTCATCGGAGTGTTCGGCACGACAGGCAGCGTCATTTTGCGGTGCGGGGGTGACGCTGACGGGCTGACAGCGGCGGTTGCAGGGCTCGCGGGCGTATCCATCACGGATGAAGCACAGATGAAGAAGAGGAATCAACAGCGCAGGTCACGTATATCGCCGAATACAACACCGCTGCATGCAGGTAGAAAGATGCCTCGAACGGCAACTGAATTACAAGCAGCCTCCTCTCCGCCGCAGTCTCTCGATGCTCCGGAAGCCGCCGACTGCACAACAAGGTGCGAACAACGACGAAGAAGCGAAGCTCAGATTTGGGAGCGTTTTATTCGCGGTGTACACTCAACAGCAGCAGCAGCAGCAGCAACACACCTGAGCGGAACAAGGTCGACTCCTCGCCTTGGAGCAGAGAAGAAGAAGAAGAAAATGCGGCAAATGAGGATGAGGATGATTACGTAACCGCTTGGCGAAGGTAAGACCCAGCTGAACCGTGCAGGATCCCATGAACGATTCTTCAGCGTGCATGCAGCGATTGCATGACCAGGGGAAGAGATGTAAGCATCGCGTATATACGAAACAGGAAGAGGAGCTGGAGGTGGAGGAAGAGGAGGAAGAGGAGGAGGAGGAGGAGGCGGGTTGCAAGCGAGTCACCGGAGACGTCGATTGCACAAAGACAGCACCCGCGGGACGGCAACGGCGTCGGCCTAATCAGCTGCAGCCGCTAACACGTCTCCTCGTCCGCTAGCTCACAATAGCTGCAGTCAACAACACACGGCGTGAAGCACACACAGAGAGACACAGATGAAGTGCACCGACGATGTCAACAACTGCCGCTCAGGAGGAGAAGCGTACATACAACTGCACCTCAGCCTCTACAGGCGAGCGAGCGAGCCAGCTAGCGACAAGGGTGCACACGGCACACACAGGGGAAAAAAAAAAAGGGGGGGGGGGCAGAGGGTGGGTTGCACCCTAAAGCGAGACAAAGGAGAAAGAGGGTGAACCCGGAAGCGAATTGCACGTACCACAGAGAACGATGAACGGCTGCCTATGAGTTTGTCGCGCGAATTCGTCTTGGCCGAAGTCACCATTGCAGCAGCTGCAGGAACCATGAGAACATCGGTGGCGACGTCATGCGGAAGACAGGCGACGACGGCTGTGGCTGCGACAACGCTGCCGCTGCAGCAGCAGTACGCAGCAATATGGGTTGGCCAGCCTCAGCGTCATCGACCATACAGCCCGCGGTGGCGGCGGCTGCAGAGCCAGCGAGGCACCGCTTACATTATTGAGAGCTGGCAGCACCCCGCCCCCCGTCGCTCCCTGGCGTTGGCCGCTGCTGACAGATCTGCCGTCGACGTATGATGCATAAATAATGGCCGCGGCGGTGGCCACTGCATGCATGCAATGCTGCTGCTCTGTTAAGATACAGCACAGGAATCAAGCGGCGATCAATGATAGTAGCAGCAACAGCAGCAGAACAAATTGCGTCATATATGGGCCGAATATAATTGCCGGCATCGATGCCTGCGGCCATAACGCCGGACCCCCCGCGAAGAGCAGGTTGAATGGCACCAGCCGTGTTTGCAGGGCGCAATTTTGAAATCGGGCCGCCCCGCCCCAATATACACAACAACATGTTACAAAACGATCACAAATCGAACGCAACGCCTAATTGTTCAATGAGGTTACTATAATGGGGCAGCGACATCCAATCAATAATATCTCGTTCTGGAAATAGATCAGCTGATCACAATGATCCGTGAATGTCAAACACCTCAGGGCACAGATTAATCCAAAATGATGACGCCGTAGACTCAGTAGACTGGTGTGGGTCAAGCTGACATCATCAGCAGAATGACGAGCTTACCGTCCATGATACGTTGTCCTCGTCAATCATGGGTTCCCGACTGAACCATCGCTCGCCCCTCATCACCAATACGACCTGCAGCTGCAGCCGCCATACACGGCGGCTGTCCTCGACCAGCAGCTGACCAGGAAAAGCTCTGCATCCACGGAGATCAGATGAGGAGAACGGATGACGACGAAGCGAGCGACGAATAAAACGACGAATAAGCAGCGAAATGTACGCGCGACGACATCAACAACGGCGGCAGCACTGACTTCGACCGAGGGAAGGCGGCAGAGGGGAGGGAGAGGGGAGGGGCCCGGTGCTCCTGAAGGGCCATCAGTGCGTTATGATGGCTATAATCACAACGCACTCGCAAGCCATCCCACAGCACCCGTTCATAACGCACCCGTAATAACAGGGTTGCGCAACATAGCGATGGATGCGTCCGGGATGAAAAAAAGGAGGTCACGAAGTCAGAGTGTATCAACAATCAAGCAGCCGCTCAGTATCCATTGTACCAGTAGGACTGGTGAACACACCGTACACACGTGAATTCACACAACTCACTCCGAGCAGCACAAACCCACGAAATCCAGCAAAACATGAAACATTAAAACCCGGCTGCAGGCATCACAGATCACAACCTTTGGAGAGCGAAGAAAAAGGTGCTTTGAATCCACGACAGATCAAACGCGGAGCCTAGGGACAAGCAAAGGCTGATCTCTCCCAGAGCCACTCCCTGCAACAGACTCCCTGACCAGATGCAGCTGCAGCAGCACGATGTGGGGGGCGCTCACTTGTTGCAGGCATCACCAAAAGAGACATTTACTGGTAGGGGCACAAATCAACGACACAGAAACCATATTATTTGACACGCTGAAAACGCCCGATGCCGAGCACCCTGGTAGGCAAGTAAGGTGCGCAGAAATGATCACCTCTCCATCTTCAAACGGGAAGAAGAGTCGCGGGTGGTAGGAGACCTGGACGTCCAACTCCGGTTTCTTGTGCGTCATGTTGGTCACTGATGATGATAATCCGGCTGCTTCAGACGTTAACACAACAAGCGGCTCCGGCCGACTGAGCAACACAAGTGCAGCAGCCACGGGGTGAGGAGGAGGAGGAGGAGGAGGAGGAGGAGGAGGCAACCACTTGTAAATAGAGCATGATCGTAATTCCACAGCCGCTTACGGCCGAATCATGCCTCAAATACTTTGTGCAGATTATACCAGCAGCAGTGCTTAACCCGCTAGCTACTACTTTATATAAAGGCACACAATAAATACACGTATATAAATATATGTACGAAGAATGCCTTATGCAGCGAATGCGCACATGATTCAGTATGAGGGTGGATTCAGATCTATCATCGATGCGATGAGATGCACGTATCGCGGGGACGACCCAATCGAAGCAGCGCCTCCACTGCAGAGCGTGTAATATATGTACTGTACGTGTCAGTATACGATCAAGGGCATAATATCTAGGCTAATATACACACAGCTCTGATCACATACAATACGAGGTACAGTTGCAGCATACTGAACTGCGGATCAAAGTCCCGGGGAGTCATCACACTTGCGACGAAGTTATTATACCAAACGGATAAAATACATTTAAATACAGCCACAAGCAAGAATCCTCTTGACGTATCAATTAAGCAAGCTGGAACTCGCACGCAAAGCGACTCAGGTGCGCACTGAGTGGCCGACATGAGAGAGGTGATGAGACGGCGAAACGCGTGCCTCGATGAACTTTTTGACCAGGTCATCATGGCGCTATAGAGACGACGACGGCCAATGAGCCCATGCGAGAGAGAGAGAGACGAGGTATAGCCACAACAGCACCAGACACACACGCTACGCAACTTCAAGTCCATAACCCCTTGACCTCTTGACTATAAGAGAGAAAAAGTAAGCTAAACAATTCGGGGGAAATACTTTACGAGCAGAATAAACAAAGCGCAATCGGGCCGATGAAAAGCGGGATCCTGGGGAAGAGAACGCAAGACAAAAGCCAGCGCTGCTGCTCCCGCAAACACACGCCCCTCTTCCTTCCTGTCTTTCGCTTTCTTCTTCTTAACTTTCGTCAGTTGTGGATGCTTCTGTGATTTCTTTGGTGCCATGATGGATCTCTTATTATCCCAGTGGCTACACAACGCCACAAATACAAGTGATGACGTTAACGCAACCGCAATGCACAGAGGCGCCAGCCCATCGCATTCAGGTGTTGCATGCATCATGCCACAATATATCATGATTGAAGTTGTGTGACGTAATTTTGTTACCTGGCGAATAAAGCTGTTGGAACTATCGGAGAAGCTTCCATCCGACCTCTTGAACTTCCCCTTATGTTTCGGTCCTTTGCGCGTCTGAAAATAAAATGAGAGAAGATATATATTATATACAATGTTATACTTTGTTTAGTTAACAGAGATCAATATCAAATGAATCTCCATCTAGACTTCCCTCTGGAATGACCGCATGAATTTTATTATACGCATATTTGGTAGATATTTATAGACATCAATGATTAGTCAAAACAAAGCATGGCAAAATGTTCACAAGTACAATCAATAAGAAGTCTACCTATCAAACCCGGAAAACAAGATTACGTTACAAAGGTAGCTCGCACTTGAATGAACTTATGAATAACAGGCTTCTGGCTCACTACATGAACACCAAAGCAGTGCGCTTTGGACAGCTGTACAGTTGCTTAGACTACCAAAGCATGATTTTGGACGACCACTGTGTATATACTAATGCGTACAATTAATGTGCCGCGTACACACCATGGAGAAAGACAGCAAGGATCGGCCGCAACATCAATAGACACAATCACAACACAACGTATGCGCGGCGACGCATCAATAATGCAGAGGCCGCCCCCCCGTCCGACGTCATCCGATGATGAGGCCCCTGCGTCGCGACGTCATCCGCTTCATTACGCTTCATCTTTAATGCTTAATTGGGTCATAACAACCCATATAGTATAATATACGCGCATCGTACTTGAGACTTATACTATGCAAGACTGTACACTAAGCAAAGACGTACCCAA
The DNA here is from genome assembly GCA_000328365.1 of Capitella teleta. Taxonomy (NCBI): domain Eukaryota; kingdom Metazoa; phylum Annelida; class Polychaeta; family Capitellidae; genus Capitella; species Capitella teleta. The sequence goes on along the minus strand of KB304240.1, from coordinate 45,887 downwards.
TACAATATACATGAACATGACTGTTTACTAAGCAAAATTACAAACTACGCCTTTAAAGATGACCTCTGATTGTTTTGAACTTGTAACGGATGCAAAAGGATGCATCCCAAAAGACAAATACGCCTTTTGACAGACAAATATTTAGACAATACGCTTGCTGTGGGCTAATACCTATATACATCGATTTTGAGAGGTTTAAAATCTCGCTTTCTTCTCGCGTTCGATCTCATACCGCCGTGACGGCATAAAAGTAATTCTCCTAATGTTAACAATGGGAGCCGTTGAATGAGCAGATCTTCCAGCAGTTCTCATGAAAGAGATCTCGCACTCATCTCGTTTCATGCTATTCTGCCCGAGCAAAAAATTTCGTATTTTAATTTTTCTTGAATATCATTCATAGTTGACCAAATACTTCAAAAATTGTCTCTCGTCACTCACAAAAGCCCATAAAATCGACCTAAAAAGGTTACGAAATGAACAGAGGTCCTTTTAAAACATGAAACAACACTAAGTATACGTATATACCAAACCTGTCAAGACAAAATTCAATATATATATATATAAATATTGAATTGTTGATATTTGATTAGAATAGGTCATTTTATAAAATCATCATGAATACGATGCAAGCGGCGGCCATCTGCGCAGAATGGCTGATTCACAGAAGCAGAAACGCATGTAATGGGCAGTAGCGTATGATATTGCACAACATGAACATGACTCTGAAAGAGCTGAATAAAGAGGGCGATGGCAGCAGCATTCCTGCAGCAGTGGCTTCAGCAGCCAGCTAAGCAGCAATGGCCCGGCATAGATCTGCACAGCGCAATAATGCAGTCATGTACATAGGCTAAGTGGTACGCACTGCACTTCTAACGGGCGAACGACCGAAAAAAAAGAGATACGGGATGGTTGGCGCACTCAAGGCCAGCGAAGAAATGAGATGCTGGTTAGGGGTACGACAGGGTAACCTCCTGCTGACAGTGCTTCGGGGGTCATGTCGTCACGGTAGCTGTACAGTCCCTTCACAATGCTAGGTATACGTGTAAACAGGTCAGAAATCCAGTCCATTCTGGGTTAAATTAGGACTAAAAAGTCAGCCGACACAAATAGAAGGTGATTACCCGACTGATCACAGAGGAATTAACCATCAACGCATGTTCCCTTCATTCGTGGGAATTAATTCCAGAGCTATGCCTAGTTGAGAATGAATGCGAACAGGACCTGATATATATATATATATCCACTGTAGAATAACTATAATACATGTTTATGATCAATACTTGAATTGAACAGTGATTTTCGGTAGGATCACACATAAAGGTCGCTTCAACAATAATTGTTTCAGAATAATAATCTACATAAATTAATGAACATGTGCCAAATGTCGAGATGATCGCATCCTAATTTTACCCAGATCGAAGCAGGGAGAGGAAGCAAGGCGAATTGGGATGCTTGAGTCTGAAAGAACAATTATATAAACCGGATCACATAGCAACCTACTTGTTTATACATCAGAGTTTATAGACAGATAACAGTGGTAAAAGGGCACGAAAAAATCGAATGTCAGACTCGATAGCTTAGGAATTCCAAATCTGCAGGCTTAATTAAGCCGAATCAACATACCTGCGCCGATTATTGGGTCCCAAAAAAATGCTACATTTAATTGAGATTCATAGCGAAACATTGCTGTTATGAACCGCTAACCCTATTCTAAAGAGGCTAACTGACATTGGCAATAGGAGAGCATCATTCCAAAGGAGGAGAAATACATGACGTAATATCCATGGGTTTTCAAACACACGGTACACAAACGGCAACTCTATTTTCGCGGCTCATGGGGTCATAAGGTTTTCGCGGGGCTTTTTTCGCGTTAAGAGCATTGTTTAGCTGGAAAGTGGTGGCCGCGAATAATGGATACTATATTACGTATTGTTATGTAATATGTACAGCACACGACCAAGTTGATGAATGTCTATTGCACCAGCACCGTAAGGTCATAATCAAGATAATTAAATTTGTACCGAACGAGGTCATCATCCATGCGCACCACACAAACAGATATAGAGGTCAATTAGACGCATGCGCAGTGGTCGGTGCATGAGGAAGCAAAGGGCATGGGTGATGTGCATGGCCCAATCCGATCAACGAGCCCAAGGGATTGCCCTCCAACAGGTCGTAACACAGCAGCGCGGTATAATAGGTCTGCAATCTTAGGAAACAACTCAGAATTGCAGAGAAAGCTATCGCCAATTGCATCATCAAGCCTTGGTTTGGATTCAGTCCCTGAGTGAGGCAGTGCCTTAATCACTCTGAACTCAGAAGGAGAAAACAAAAATCATATTAGAAATATTTATAACAGCGACTTTAGCATATCAGACGGAAATTTAAAACTAAAAGTCCAAAAAGCTCACAAAAACGCCTGATATTGTAATTTTGAATTCACCAAGGCCAGCCGTTCATATATTGGATAGCGGCGTTAATATTGCTGTGCGCAATGCAGTCCGTCTACTAGTAGAAACAGCTGAATTGGCACAAAAAACTGTTGAAAAGCTGTGCAATTTTGCTTTGGTGAGCAGAGTGTGGGCTCTCTGCCTTTCATTCATCAAACAAGAGTCGCTTCAACCGACAAGCAATCAATGCATGGCGATATTCTAATACACGCCTCGTCATATTTTCCTGGAATATGTAATGAGCTCAGAATATTCAAACAAATACAGTTCGAATGCTACAACATTGGTGTGTCATTACCATGAAATTTAAGTGGAGATAAAGTACTGGTAGTTGCCTTTTGTAATTGCGGTACACATACCGGTATGAAGGGAGTCAAGTTTTTTTAACCTCTGCAGGCATTCAACCAAATGAATATTATATTTTATCATAATTACCAATACAGGTCAACGAGCAATGCTCTGCATATCAGTGAACAAGACAATTGCATATTTCAATTAAAAATTAATCAATTATCAACAAGTTCTTGAAATGACCAAAGATTACCAGGTATTTTCCTCTGGATTTGTTAACTTTGTTTACTTGTAATTTAAATTATTAATTAGAAATACATAGGGACAGGTGAATAATATTCATGTAGTAGACTGGTTGACTCGATAATCAAACAAAATAATGCTATGCAATCCTAAAAATTCAATATATACCCAGAAAATGTATCAGAAAAAGAACAAAAATACAATGCATATTCACCAGTATCAGTTGATGACATTTATACTGTATTCTAATAACCTATAAACAGATTTTAAAAATAAAGATAAATCCCATAAACAATCTCAAAGTCTACAAGAGCAAACACCTGCAGCAGTTACTTGTTGGCCGCAGTAATAAGCAAGCTAAGATGCACAGGGTGCACTGCAGCTAACTTGCCTACCATGGACACCATTGCTAAGCATAATAAATACTGGCTGAGAGCCTGAGCTTATAATTAGCTGTGTTAGGGAGATAAGAGAATAATATCCACAGTACAGATGCTATATCCACATGTGTGCCAAGGGGTCACATATTGTAGAGCAAATATCCACATAAAAGCAGCACACTTATTGTGCGCATGAGCAGTTAGCTCAGAGCTGTGTGCAGCAATGCATAAACATGGACAACAGGGCGTGCAAATGGACCCCACATCCGAATCATCGCAAATCATCACGGTGTACGCCAGTCAAAAATCAGGGCTATTATTACTATTAACATCTAACAACCACATTTCAGTCAACAAATTTTACAAAAATCATGAAATTCAGAAATGATTCGTGCGATCAATGATATGTTTGGTAATTATATACTCCTTAACCCTTATGCATTTCTTACAAGCAATGCGATATAAAAATATTTAGATGAGTTTTAGAGTTACTGGTATGTATATGGCTTATGTACATGTATATGCATTCATGAATTCCATTATGACTTTTATGATGATTATATCAAGGTGTCAATCAATGAATCATCAACAATAATCTATGACAGTACTTTTGCTAGCATCTAAGTTGCACCAAGCAGAGATAAAGAGATGCATATTCAAACCTCTCTCACTGACTCAGACTCTCACAATAAAATATTTGCCCAAAGGGTGACTATTGATGTCGCATAAATGCATATAATAAATTATTCAAAACTCATATGAAGCAATCAGAACAACCTTAGCTGTGCAACCTTAAGATAGGCTCCGATGGCTAACCTTTCAAACCAGATTTCAGCTTTGATGGCTGGGATGTGACCTGCATTCATGAAAAGCTTTAAGCAAAAACACGGTCAAATGATTAAATGCACTTAACAGTATAAGACTCACAAGAGTTGGTCAAACATCTACTGGGTATTTAAATATTAGCTCTCTGAGCCCTTCTCAGATGATAACGGTGGTTAATTTTTCATACCATCAGAAAAATCTAGATAATATTCATGCAATTCAAAGGATAAGTAAGGAGGAAAAATGAGAAAACATTGAAATGATTCAAATGAGGCACTTTAACATCATTAAATCAGAAAACGAATCTAAACTGGTGAGAGAACTGAAAAATCCCTTAGTTCAATCACCTACATACATGTATTCAGTAAGAGCATGAATTCATATCTATAAAGCTAACCAGCAAGTTTGTAAAAGTTACATTGTCTAACTATCAAACACTTATTAACAAAGATCAATATATAAGGAATCTATTGTTGATTAGCTAGCTGCTACAGATAATCAGATATACATGGGATTGATGGGAAGAAATTAACCAAATTATCAATCAATGTTTCAAATTAATATATTGCAAGTACCGATAGCAGATAGTATACCCTGACTAGTATTATTTATTGTACAATCTAATTGATTTCTTCAAGATTGATCAAAATTCAAAAACATGTGGGAATGAAGCAGGCTCAAGATGAACTGGTCGCCACAAGTCATAGCTAAACTCAGGGATAAACAAGGAGAAATTTGTCACAGTGAACATGCCCAAATTGCAGCTAATCAGGTCAGATATCAGTACAATGACTGAAATACTAGTACGCAAGTGAGTCAATGTGATGAGGGAATTGATGAGGAAAGCTTACAAGCCAGCTTCTAGAACCTCGTTCGTTGATGAAGTTCTGAACAAACTTAATGACATACAGACAAACACCAAACCTAATCATTTAAGGATAAGTCAAGTATACTGTAGCAGTGTAAATGTTGAAATTACCGCTAGGCAACATTCCAAGACTTTACACAGAAGGCATTCATGAAATAATTCGACAGTGAAGCATGATGAAGCACTAATAGGCTTGCAAGGGATGGTGGAGACTGAAGAAATTTTCTTCCAAGGGTTTTTACTTTTTAGGCTTTAATTCCAATCAATGCTAGGCCTGTATATCAGGGAATCTTCACACCGTAGAAAATTCCAAATCTACAGTAAAGTGCTTATAAATGAAATTTCACACAATCAAGCTAAGAATTTTGTCAATTGAGCTGTACCCAGATATGTTTACATGGTCAGATTATGATACATGTGATAAATTCAAGGTCTCTTGATTGCTTCATTCCACAAGAGAAGATTTTGTGTGCCGATAGCCCGATACACTTGAGTCCCCCATAACCCTATAATCGCCAATATAGTATATAACCTATGAAAGAGAGAATATTTGATATAATATCCAAGCCAAACCTTGACTGGGCAAAAATAAATTCAAAGCCCCACTCACAATTTGTTAAATTTTGTTTCCATATTCATCTCCACCGACAAGACAGCTGAAACTGACTCTGTATTACAATACCACCAATTATTCGCTAAATATGTTTATATGACCAAGCCATGAAGCAATGACACACATGTTTTTCAATAAGAGCCAGTACTTGTGTATAAAATGACAATGTATATAAAATTTCATAAATATTATATCTTGAAGATATCGCACAATGCTGTGGATATTCCTATGCATAGCTGATAGCATCACACTTGCCAAACACTGTGTATTTACAAAGATGCCAAAATATCACAGGCTTATAGTCCACTCTATTCAGAGATGGAACTTGGGATACAAGAGAGCAGGTAGTAATACCGTAGGATACAACACTGGGGTGCCACATGATACTGCTGTAATATCAGTCGTCAGTCACACTCAAGACTCAAGAGGGTCGACTCTGCATGATAGTCACATAATGATAATGATAGTGCACCTGAATGACACTATCTAAATATCCAGCGCTAACCCACTGGCACTGGCAGTCACAGTGAAACTACTTGGTCTTCATTGCTGAGGTCACAGTGAAAATGACACCAGTGACCTGTTGCCAGTGAACAGTAGACCAGAGAGGTTGCTGTCACTCACTCACTGTCCATCATGATTGACAGAAATTGACTACTGAATGATTGAGTCAATGTGAATGTGACTTCAGGTTTCAGTAGTGATACTCATATGATACTGCCCCAGCTGACAGTGGCACAGAATGTGTTAGGCCTGTTTGAACGGCATAAACAGAAACGTAAAAAGGCCGATGTGAGATGAAAGTATAGCATATGGAGAGGGGAGGGGCATGCGGGGGAATACAGACCTGGTTAGATATAGGGGGAACGTCGTCAATTTGGGATGCCAGATGAGCCATTGAAATCAGCATAGTATCCGGGGTGCGGGCGCTCATCTTCTGTTACGTGGAGCCATCGATGCCCTTTCCTGCCGCCGTCATCCTAGCAGGAAGACCACACACGAGGAAATAGTGAAATTCCTTCTGAATTATCCTCGAATTTAGCCGATTTTCCTCAAAATATAAAATCAGCAAAATGCGATTCACACTGTTGGTTATGATGGATTGACAGAGCGAGGCTCGTCGGGAGGACCACCTGTCAAAGAGGATAATTCCGTATTTGGTCAAACCTTGTCCACTATGTTTTGAGCCATTGTGGCTAGAGATAAATATCATAGAATATATTTCCACTTCATTGAATTACTATGTCTTAATCAAATGGCCGAATTTGTGTTTCTGACGTTCCATAAATGACAATTAACGTGGAAACGTAAATGTCAAACTACAGGACATTCCTTTCGAGTCACGAAAGGAGGCTCAATGTTACAAGGCGTGTGATTGGCTTAAAAGGCAACCTCTTCATCTCATGAATATTCATATACAAATGGCATCAATGGCCATAAGGATAAGATTGTAGATTATTGACATTTATTGGCCTCGATGCACGTAGGTCTCGAGTGAATAGGTGGTAATACAGCACATTGTGCCTTCACAAAAATCCATAAGGCAATGGTGAATTTGGAATTATGTAGATGACTGCAAGCCTTGTATGACATGTGCATATAAGTGCATATAACTGCCGGGAATGTCTTGAATGTGCCCTCTCTGTATACTCCCTCCCCCCTTCTCCCTAAGACAGCTAGCTAGGGATTTGTGAATGGAAGAAAGTGACGCAGCGATAGGCTGCATATGCAAATGATGGTAGAACAGTCGAAAAACAAAAATGCCGGTAAATATCTTTGAGTATAATATAGACCTAGGACGCTTGCATGCGTACGGCGGCAAAATGAAGCCCAATTGATTGTCACATAATTATAAAGGCTAATAATTATATAGTATAATGTATACTCATAATACAGTATAATATTATATGTAACCTTGCATTGTCAATGTCCAAGCAATTTATTCACAGAGTAAGATCAAATTAAGAGATTATAATACTCAGTAAATGACTTCAGCAACATCATTGTATAATTTGCAGTTACATGCATATGTATACAATAGAATTCATAATAATTGGGCAATTATAAGTCTATAGTATGCGTTCAGGCCTGATTCATACGGGTATATGCGATTACAATTGTGTGCAGGTATGTACATGTAATTAAATGTGGTATACGCATACTTATGGCGTGCACCCTTTTCCTATACCGTATAATATTATTATACGGTATAGGAAAAGGGTGCACGCCATAATTATGGTAATTGTCAACAATTATCCACACATCTTACCTTCAGGGTCGCCCAATTACATCTACAGATGATCATGGGTAATTCAACCAAATTGACATCATTTAAAATTAAAGTTTAAACATGCAACAGGTGCTGTTGCTAAGATTATCACGCTCCACACAAATGAAGGCAAACGAAGAAGGGACTGCAACAACTATACTGTATACAATGTAGAGGCACTTCACTCCTGAGCAAATGTGAGTATAAGGCCTTTGCCAGAATCCCGCTTCTCAAATTACAAGCACTGATCAACAGGGTCTATATACACCGAGAACCACAATGTGGGTTCCGAGCTGGAAACTCCACCACAGATATGATTTTTCTCTGCAAGACAATACTATTGTCGCAAACAGCATAATAATAATGAGAGCGTCTCTACATGTAGCCTTTGTGAACCAGGCCAAGGGTTTTTGAATTTTGACCTTGTGAGCTGCCCGCGCAAACTCATAATTAATTTGGTGTTGTAGAATGTCTTTCACATCCTACAACACCAAAATACATATGGAAAAATCATCTCTTAAGGTAACAACTCTGGACCGTTAGAAATTCGTAGCGGAGACTGCGGAGTGAAACGTGTGGGCGTCCTGCACCTGTATGTTGCCCTCATAATTAAGGACATTCTTCCCTCTGTTACTTCAACACTCTTTCCAGTCATCCACAGAAGGCGTCCTCGTCAACACACGCTTCGAGTCCTCTACGGAAAACTGCTAAACCTCACACAACTTCGAGCAAAGACCAATATCTTGAAGGTACTGATCAGAGAAATTATTTGTGCTGATGGCGCTGCCTTAATTCAGTCATACTCAAGATTCAGGTACTGTTTGATTGTTTCTCCTCTGCCTGTGACGAGTTCGGCATGACAAGATCGTAATAGAAAAAAATACAGAGGCCACGACCCTCGATAAATATCTTGCATGGATCTCTTATCTTATGCTCCTCATATAAATTTCCTTCCATACACTTGTTTTACAATTGATTCCTTTCCAGGCGTCATGCACAGCCTCCAAGGGCAGCATCAGTGGCTACTTCCCTACCCTGCATTGTTATATAAAGGGCCAAGAAGGAAAGCATGTCAGCATATTCCATTATCTGGGCTCACAATGTCAGATGTTCAGAACACCCGTCCGTGGACAATGGGCTGAAGTCGTGGATCACCACTACTGTGTCCGTGTATGGCAAGGAACAACAAGTATGCGAATGAAAACCAAGTCGAGAGTTTATATATGTACTTCATAATTACGACGCTCGCTCAGAACTTGTTATTGTATTTGGCAATGAAATATTGCCAGTATATACATGTACAAGAAAAGAGACCGATCTAAACAGTTCCCACAGGTGAACAGGGTCATATTGCACGATATAGGGTCACAAACCACACAGGAAGTATTAAGAATAACCCGTTATACCGGTATCCCTATAGCATTCATTGCCTGTTTTTTGAGCGACGGTTGCGATGGTTGCATGACCCAGAACGGCTGCCTAAATACATAAATAGTTATATCGGCATCCAAAACACCAGCCGCCCATGTTTACGTTTTAAGGATGTCTGCAAGCGACACATCAGAACTGCTGGCATCAACAGTTCGAACTGGAAAGGACTATTTGGCAAACGGCCGAAACGAGCGGAGAAGAGCAGTGAGGAGCGGCTGCAAACGCGCCCAGGACGGAGGATGATGCAGCAACTTGAGGAAGAGAAGGCAGCGCAGGAAAGTCGCAGTGATCCAACCACAATTGAGAACAAGGGTTCAATCACATATACTGACAATTCTTTCTTCTGTGATATATTGCGGTGTAATTTTTATTGCAACACACGTGCACAATTTAGTATGAGTTTGTTATTTTCCTGGTCAGCTACTCTTTAGGTATAAATTCAGGTGGAAATATACAACAGCTCATATATAACAGCTCATGGTTTCGGTTGGGACATTGAACGGTACAAAACCAGAAGATTGGGATGGCGAGTGGAGGCCAACCATTTCCGTGTAGATCATGATTCGGAAACCTCTATCACCAGACTACTTGCTGTGAATGATATAATGATATGCTGCAACTGCACCGGTAGCGATGCAAAGCCCATGCCAACTGGACATAATTATGTGAAAATACCTTTCAAGGCATTGATTGTTATGATGAATACATAACAGAAGTCTCTGAAATGTCAATCGAATTTTTAAGTATCTTTAATTGCTTATAAACATATATTAAACGGTAGAACAAAATATATATTATAGATATTATAGATTTTCGAAATATTGAAATACATGTAGTCACTGTTTTATCCAACCAATAGCGGTGCTTCTATTATTTTAAAGACCAGGTAATACAGTGCATGCATTATGTCAATACTTGTTGAAGTGATGATATCATTAATCGATGTATTAAATACATTAATTGGTTAATTATCCAATTAATAGTACTACTACTCTCTTCATAGGTATTTCCTTAATGATGTGTAAGTCTTTTGTCGAAAAATATTTATATTTGAGACTGATCGAGCAATTATTTTGACGTTTCCGGAGAATTTCACACCAGTGATTAATTAGACCCTACCGAAACTTTACAGGTACATTTATTGGAATGTTTTATACCATTTCTGATCATGTCTGACATACATCGTCATTTTGATATACTGGTTGCTTATGTTTGGACGGTAAACGCACCCTTTGGGGTAATCAAGGTAACTGGTTAGCAGAAAAAAAAAGTACCTTTCCTGACGCCCAATTTTGGTCAGCTTTTTTCACCATTAGCAGCCCAAAATCTACTCAAAACGATTGAAAAACATTTAGTTGCAATTTTTGGAGGGTTAAATCACAGATGTACTCCACTATCAGGACGCTTACAGAAATACGAAGTAAATACAGCTATAGCATGCACGGTGGCATCATTTCAGCGCTGTTTGCTTTCCTTGATAGGAAATACCAAATATAAAATCATAATGTGCTACACGTTGTGGTGGATCCGAGCAGCTCAACATTCGTGGTTCCATTTCATCAAATGCTGTGGGGTATTTAAGCGGTGGGTGCTACAATAAAAGATATAGTAGTCCATTCCTCGTCTCAGTGTTTGGAAGGGCTACAACGTTATGACAGATTCCAATAAAAGTTATAAAACCGAGCAATAGTACTTTTGTACAACTGTTCACACTTCTTACCCAAACAGGGTGCACTCATACAGATGAATGATAACACTTTAACAATTGTGCCATGCATCGACACCCATCATGTGCGACAATTTAATTGCATCTCTTCAGTAACCACTGAGATTCAGCAAGAATTTATTGTGCTTAACTTACTACCCGATGTATGTATATTCGTTGGATCTCCTATGGGCAGGCTGTTAGCTAGAATTTTTCTACAGGGTGTCCAATTTTTTCAAGGATCACAATTTAGCGCGCGGAACGCTCAAGTGACAAGGGCAGCATCGAGTGCGGTGACCACAATTTTCAAAGGAAACACAATAGTATTGTTTAATTAACAATAGTCTTGTCAAAGAAATAAGACACAAAAGCATTCCTCCTAGCAATATGAGGCGGAGCACCTAGGAAGCCAAGGGAGCTTTAAGTCAAAATCCTTGGCTTGAGGCTTCATTTCCCCTATCATTTATTCAAAACATCACTGCATCTCTTACATAATATAACCACAATCTTTGCAAGTTGCAACAAATGTATTGTATTTTGAAGGGATTGTATAAAGATCGTCCCCAAATGAGCCATTATACCTTTTGGATTGGAATACATGTAATGGTACCTTAATTTGAATCTTCAGGGCAAATTTGTGCATTAGATGCACATCGAAGTTGCTGCTTATTGTTTTGGATTAAAGACTTATACCATAATCAACAACAATACTTATGCACAAGTGAGTCTTTATAAGTGATATTAAATACAAAGCACAAGAACACTATTCAACTGATTTCCCTGTGTCATATACTAGATCCCATTGAGCAACACAGATTCTGATTTCTGAGTTAATAGTCAGTCAATTAAAAGCAAATAGCAGAATATGTATAAGTTTTAAATGGATGCTCACGCTTCTTGTTGTCGAGGGATCAGCTAATCCTGCAAAATCGAAACTACTAATAGTAGTGACTAAAACTGGGAAGACATGCTGTGGGCTAATCAGGTAATCTGTTTTGGTTTTTTTGTGTGTTTTTTTTGTAGTTTTTTTGGGGGGGGTTTTTTGTTTTTGTTTTTTTTTTAGTCCATAAAAACGACAACAGTGAATAATAAAAGGCATGGCCCACAATAGTTATTCACATCAAAAAGTAAATTTGGTAAAAATACAATAATAATAAGAATAAATAAAAGCGATAATGAAGTAAAAATAGTAATGTGAATAGTTGTGATAGCCGACTGAGCGCTTTATCGTGCCACAGACACGATTACATTTAGCGATGAGTGAATCAATATGTGCGATCAAAGAACGATTGTGACTAAAGCAACATTTAAATCTTTAAATTGTCCTACACACTCTAAAATAACTTCATCGAGATTGTAATTAAAATTTACAGAGGTGTGAGATCGAGTGATCGATAAAATTTTATATTTAGGAGGATTAAAAAGCATGCCCCATGTATTGCTCGAAGTAAAAGGCTCGTTTAAATATTTCTGTAAAAGCTCACAATCTTGATGAAAATTAATAGACATAAAAACTTTAGAATCATCCGCAAACAAAGCAATAAAAGCAGATAAAACAGCTCTGGGTATACCATTAGTAAAAAAGAAAAGAAAAAAGTAGACCTAAAATGGAGCCTTGTGGGACACCTGAAGTGACATGAGCCCAAACTGATTCTTCTCCTTCGATAACCACGCGCTGGACACTGTCTGATCAATAACTGTGGAACCTATCTAAAACAACGCCAGAAATCCCATAAAATGTTTCCAGTTTAAAAAGAAGATAATTATGTGGAACGGAGTCAAAAGCCTTACTAAAATCTAAATAAATTACATCAATTTGACCACCTTCATCTAGAGTACGACCAATGGAATGATAACATTTCTAGAGTTGAGTTGTACAAGAACGATGTTTCATAAAGCCATGTTGCATGTCAAAAGGGTGCAATAAAAGGGTATAAATAGTTGAACAAACATCGTTCCAAAACCTTTGATACACAGGGTAATAATGATACAGGCCTATAATTTTTAACATTAGACCGATCACTTTTCTTAAAAATAGGCACAACGTTGGCCTTTTTCCATTGAATCGGAACCGTTCTGGTTGAAATACTCTTATTAAAATTAAAAGTCAGCTGAGGTGTTAAAGAAGAACGGCAGTTCTTTAAAATGAACCGTGAAATATCTGTTGCTGGACATGTCTTATTAACATCGAGAGTTTTTAACACAGCTAGCTAGAAAGAACACCATTTACACTAAACGTTCATGAACGTTAAAAGCAATGGTGGATTTAGGCAATGTTAAGGAATGATTTGTGAAAACAGAAGAAAAAAATCATTAAAATACGTGCTTTTTCTTCTGGGATTTGACCATTATTAACGTTCATTGGAAGGCTAGGATTTTTAGTTTTTGAATGGAAGAAGGGCCAGAATCTTTTAAGGTTTTGAGTACATACATCGGCGGACACTTTACACAGGGTCTCACGCAGCAAGGAAGTAAAGGTGGCACAATCACTGCTTTAAGGACGATATACGAGGATGATGGCGATGTTAACATTTGAAACATGATTGCGTGGCTTAGGTCGTCAGGCGTATTAAGAACAGCTCCCGTTAAGACCAATGAGAGCGGCGCCTCGGAATACAATTTTAAAGTATTGAAATTGGATTGAACTGTTTGCTGAAGAACCAAAGCACACGGACGATAATTCAATCAATATGAGATGAACGCTCCTCGTGAATAACATCACTGAGGAGTTCCCAACTTCCCAATGCCTAGAAAGTCCACCGCTATTTAAATAAAGTATAAACACGCCGTCTGAAGACAGTTAATTAAGATTGTTTGCTCTTACAAAGGTCGAAAATCGAAAGAGATCAAAAAGACGACAACCAGATAAGAATTCTAGCGTTTTTAAAGACATATTATTCATCTAATCACTGAGTGACCTACAATGAAACACAACCCGTCCGCTGCAGCAAAATCGAGGCGTCATTTCTGTAGAATTAGAGGTGTCCTATTGAAAAAGATGAGGCGTCCTAAAATTGAGATGAGGCGTTCCCAGGATGCATGGACGCATGGCTAGCTAACAGTCTGCTTAAGGGTGTTTGTAATTTGATTACAATAATCATTTTGCATTAAACAAATTGCAGCGATTTCTTCGAAGCGCACTTTCCAGGATGAACTAATAATTATTTCCACCGGTTTGTTTATAGAGGTTAATCTAATCACGCATTCAAGAAATCACGATGGTATCTTATCTAATGATATCACATGTAATAATGAAATTTAAGGGTCATTAGTACTTATAATTGATACACATGCAGGTCATAGATGAGGTGTACAGATACGGCTTATAGCGCGCTTATGGCGGTGGAGAGCTCATGCTATTTCAGCTAAGATCTTGCTGCACGTAATTCTGGCATGCACGTCTTACCCGTGTGATACGACCGCTAAAAGGTGTTTCATGGAAGGAAGCCAAGGATCTAGAGCAGATATAGGAGCCAGTCGTAAATGCATGACTCGTTCTTCGATCACACATGCTCAGTGGCGTATTTACCATTGGGCAAATTGGGCGCGAGCC
>KB304240.1:13325-25958 GCA_000328365.1 Capitella teleta | reverse complement strand
ACCCAAAATAAAAGTCATAATTGTCAAGATAAGAAAGAGCTTACTGTGAGTATGATAATTATATTCGGATACATAGCGCGGTTTTAGAGAAGAAAAAAAAACCTTTTTGTAACACTTTACTCAAGGTTGAAAAATCCCCATTACTTGTAAATATACTTTTGAAACTCCTTGTATTTATTCAAGAATCAAATAAAATCTAATCAATTTCACAATCGTATAATTATAGGAGGAAACGGATGAAAAGAATATGAACAAAACCAGGAAAAAGAGAAAAATGGGAAAACAAGGAAAACGAACTCAATAAATGTGCTAAAGACATTTGAGCAAATTATCATTTATATTTGCCGATGTGATGCGCGGTTGTAAGACGTCTGATTGATGCTTGGTGTCGTTTGGGATATTGTGCCAGAACAAAAGCCGACGAATAACATGTTACTAAAACAGAAGCTCTGAAAATTGTAATGTGAGACAGTGAGTGAGGGACTATGCACGAAGCGTACCATCACATAACGGACGTCAAAGCTGAGTTTAGTCCTCATCTCTATGGCAACAGTGCTCTAAGTGCATTAAGCATCAAGATCATGCAGGGAAGCGTGGATACAATTGCGAGAGGAGCACAAATCTGTTTTATTGCTGTGGGAGTTTGAGCCCACTGACGCTATGCACAACAGCGGCACAACTGTAAACAGTGCAGAGAGGCCATCGGATGCGAACGTGGATGCAGGTCTGATAAACTGATACATGCGATAAAATAATACAAATAATTAAATATCGACAAATTGAAACCATTGTAGGGCGCACGAAAAAGGAGAAATCAAACTTGGTTGGAGGGGAATAACATGGGAGAGCATGTAATTATATAGAAGAATACATTAAGCAAATGAACCATGATAAATATACCAGGAGTTCATGAGATTGACTGTTGGGGTGGAGCATACTCAGTGCAAAGCATTGAATATATTCACGAAACGCCGATTTGAGTGATGACATTTACATTGCATACAGGATCGACACACACGGTTTGGTGCTGTTTGACACCGAGTAATATGAAATATCATAACGCACTTTCCCATCCCGTTATGACAAGGAGTCTCAAGGAGGAGTTCACTGGTTTCCGGCGTTACTGAAAAGAAGCACCGGCACACACCGATGAAATCTCACCCCTATTTTGGTACATCCATTTCACTCCATTTCACATGACATCACTCGAAATTCCCAAGATGGCTCACAAGGCGAGGCGAGTGAAAATGAATTCCCAGTAGTTGCTGAATACAACCAGTTGACTTAATGTTACTATAAAGGACACCCAATGAGGTGTGTGCTTGTGTCATTACATATATGACCAGGGAACCAGTGAAGGAGGGGCACTAAACGCGGAAATACTCTTGCTGCTCCGCACCTGTGTTTTTGTTTGTTTGTTTGTTTTTTTTTGGGGGGGGGGGTTTTGTTTTTTGTTTTTTTTTTTAAGCACCATAATAAAATATAATTGAACACCATGACTATGCGGAACTGGGACCAATATTTTACATCATCTGAGTAAATGAATTTTGAACATGTATTTGTAATGAGTGTGCTACGTACATTACGAACAACAAATTAATAGTTTTTAATTATTCATTGATTTCATTCCCTTGAAGTTGTAACCATACAAAAGAACATGAAGCCAAAATAATTGTTCAGGTAAATTGTGCATTAAACCCCAGCAATAATTTAAGTGCATATAAATTATAATTCATTCTTCCAGGTAGCTGCATGAAACTTACTCAGATCATTGTCAGACCATCTGAGTAAATTAATTTTGAAAACGTGTTTGGGGTGAATGTATCAAATTATGAACAAGAAATGAAGATTTTGTGATGATTCATTCACGTAATTTTTTATTTTTATAATCATTCAAATTAACAGAAAACCGTTAGATCAAGATTAGTCTTGCATTAAAATAATATAATATATAAAATTTATTTTGTATAGCGATCATTCAGTCCGAAGACAGCTCTGACACGCTGAACAGATGAAATTAAAATACATGCAACATTACAACAATAATCCCAGCATTTATGCAATAACTGTATATAATATGGGATTGAATTTTGTCTTCCAGGTGGCCGTGCGAAACCATCTGAGTTCATTTACTTAAAATTTTGCCAATTTTACTTTAGGCTCAATGAAAATATTCATGCAAAGTGAATATTTACGATTGAATGAAGGTGTAATTCATTTTATCATAATGCATTGACAATATGCTATTCAGCCTCAGGTGCACGAAGGCATCTTCGTCAAACTTTATATTTACCAGTCACAATGCGATCTTATGATGAAGCACACCTGTTGGGTACTCATAGGCGATAAGTACGGTGCCGTTTTCTCTGCAGATGTTCAAATCTTCAATGGGACCTCCACCAGATCTTTTCTTGTCGGCAAAGATGAATTGAATGGTGTCTTCATCACAATCTTTAACTTTTAAGTTCTCAAAGTCTTCCAATTATTATCTATTGCATCTTATTGGGTTTTTTGTTTTTTGTTTTGGGGGGAGGTTTGTTGTTTTTTTTATCTCCTTTCACTTGCATCATTTCCTATATACTAGTAATGCTAGATTTTAAAGATTTATTGCTGGTGGAAATTAAATCTAACTGGCGATTAGCATTGATCTTTTACGTGCCTCAAGACTTTCACTTTACCTGTACAATCAGGTGCATCCTATATGTCAAATCAATCGATATATCTATCACATCTATGTATCCAAGTACGATCATAGTACGTTTCGGTTATAAAAGAAGAAACGCGCATGCGCAAGTACAAGATGGCGCGGTTTCACAATGCCTCTTGAATTTTTACAACTTTGGGAGGTTACTACTATAGTATGCCTCTCACTGTCCCCCCGGTATTGCACAACACATCGGGAAGAACCTTGGCCCATTTCGGGCCAGTGAATCAGAGCGGAAACAGAGTGGTGACGTCAGGAAGATCGGATCACGAATAACCACGTGGTCCGGACCTCGTGGACCCAGCTGAGGGACCTTCTGGGGAAGGCTGGACTTCCTTGACGCCACATCACTACGTTTCCAACCTGAAGACAAGTCCTGATACAAAAGGACTATAATATTGTGAACTGAAATGGAATGAACTAAGCGCTATGATATTTCATGTTCCTTGCGATGTGAATGCAAAAATAAAATCAATCAATATCTTTTGCTTCTATCTGGAGGTTGCGCCAACCCAGAGAAATGGCTTACATAAAATGAAATTAGCAATGGAAAAAAAATTTAAGTAAAATTTCAGGAAATTTCCAAACATTACTAATAACATTGATAGTTAGAGTAGACTCTTGTCAAATATTTTTGCTTTTATCGAGCCTCAATTTTTTTTTTTTTTTTTTTTTTTTTTTTTGTTCTTGCAAATATTCCAGAAATACAGGCCCAATGGCGATATCGCCACAACTACCACTTCAAATCAAAACTGCTGTGTATACTCCACCATCATGGATATAATGTCGTATTTTCAGAAGCTACGGACATCGTAGAAAATAAATCCAGGGGTTCATTTACTAGCACCTTTTTTTTTCTTTTTTTATTTATGGCAGATGTGATTGAATTAATTGCAATATCGAAAATGACATTAACCAAAATGCATTCTATGTCTTGAAATTTATCAAGGTTTAATATAAGGTATATAATAAAGGTATAAGGTATATAATAAAATATAAATATTAACATAAAGATCCGAACTTCCCCACAGACGATTACCAGCATCCATTTTATCACAATTATTGCTATATAGTGCTAGCAATAATTGAAAAAAAAAAAAAAGAGTAATTGTTCAACACAGCATTCTAACAAATTAATAAATAACACACCTGTGCCTAGAGTACAGATGAATACTGTTAATTGAATCAACTTGGATACCATTAAACAATTAATGAAACATGGTGTGGCGTCTAATTATCACGAGCTCTCGCAAAACAATCCCCTTCGACGGGGATTTTTATCTACAGAATTTTGAGCAACCTTTGATCAATGTTTGTTATTTTTAAAACTCCTGACTGTCTTATGACATCTGACAGCAGCATTGACTATAATTAATTTGGGTTTCAAGCGAAAAAGGGTTTTATAAACATATCATATATCGAGTGAGTTGAATGTGCGTGATTACGATGACTATGAATACAAAATCGAATGCGTTGCGACACAGCATTATCATGTATCTATCACTATCATTCATTTGTAATATTTCATTATTCTCTTGCTTTAATACAATTTTCTCTCATTGTTTTTCATTTGTTTACTTTGCTTCTTTGTATTTCTCTTCTTGTGTCTGCCTTTTTTCCTATTCTTTTTCCAGATGCATGGCCATTACTTTTTTTTAGCCGAAAGGCATTTGTTAAACGTAGCTGGCAACGCTAGTGGGGCTTAGGTCAAATCTGTTCCTTTTTATTCGGCACAATAAATGTTTATGACTGCCGCCTGTATATCTGTCTTTATATCTATTACAGGAATAAAGCTTCACAATTTTTAAATATAAATGATTATTCAAGATACAAGACCTCTGCAACTATTTAAATGATAACTATTTTTGAGTATATAGCGCTGCTTCAAAGAAGATGGGATTTTGCAATGCCCTTTTCAAAATACCAATTATTTATTGCGTTGAGATTGAATTTGAATAAAACTTGTACCGCACTGACATTCAGATGGAGTATTTCAATACGTGGACATTGGATGCAAAATCAGCACAATTTATAGGTTGCACAATTGGATGGCTGCGTAGATTTACGATAAAGTCTACATCAACAAGTGGGCGTGAGACATGAGTCTGGTAATAACTTTGGCGCGTAAAAACTGTCTATGCATCGTGACCATAAGTTGCACGAGGTGTGAATCATTATAATGGTCAGCAGCCGAACGATATACTTAGTGTGCTTTTTAACCATTAATTACTATTAAAAGGTAACTAGGAGGAGAAATGAGCACTGGATTTAGTTTGTTACAAAACATTTCCATCTGACCGAATTATGGAAAGAAGGTCATAATGTTGTACTGATTAATCGTCCACATCATTTTGTGCACGATGCATGAGCTAAAATAGCGTATGCATTGCACTGGTTGAGGATCAATTTTTTGTGAATAATTTTTGTCCATTAATTAATGAACATAGACTCGCACTGTGAATTGGGTGCGTGTATCGATTGACTGAACATCGTCATTTCCATTGATTTACGTCACCGATCCAAATTGCAGTATGTTAATGAAAGCCTAGCTTACCTTGTAATCCGATGTTTCATCAATGGATGGGTGAAACCGGCAAAATTATAGGTCAAATTATATTGACGTAATAAGAACGTGAGATGGAATGATGTATAAGTAACTAAACGCCACTCCTGAACGAATTATCAGAGAATTCGAACCATAGATAGCAATATTTACGCATAGATAATCGTTCTTGTGAGAAAAATTAAAAGAAAGAAAGAAAAAGAATCAATGTTTCGTCATTTCTCTTCCTGTAACTAAGCATGTTACGAATAAATGATAAATAAATAAATAAATAAATAAATAAATAAATAAATAAATAAATAAATAAATAAATAAATAAATAAATAAATAAATAAATAAATAAATAAATAAATAAATAAATAAATAAATAAATAAATAAATAAATAAATAAATAAATAAATAAATAAATAAATAAATAAATAAATAAGTAGTATATGACACTAGCATAACCTGTGAAATGTATAAGCGGTGTTTTCACAATTTTCCGGGTATTCACTTTTTCGAGTACGGAATGGAAAACACACTCCCCCTCCCCACCCTCCTTTTTTCCCTCCTTCCTCCTTCCTTATTATAAACCATACGTGAAAGCTTCATAATTTCATCAAATTAGTTAGCTATATATATGTCATGCACACGCATTGTGAAACTTAACCAGGTGTAGCAAAGTAACTCGTGGGAACGTCATCGCTAATTCGTGCTTCGTGCACGGAGTTTGGACATTTTGTTCTGTGTGTCCTATCCCGGCTCGACCACCGTATTGAACAGCTGCAATTCAAATAAAAAGTTTTTAAGTGACGGTGTATGTAAAAATAAAGTTCTTGACAAGCATATATAGGTAGTTGTAAAGCTCAACAGTAGTTGTACCCCTCCTCGGATAATTATTATCATTATAGTTTGTGCATTGCATATTGCATATATGGAGGCCACTCCGTGTAAACTCACACTTCTGGTGGGTCATAAATCTAATAAAGGAGACTAATGTGCTCTCTAAAACCATTGATAATTCTCTTCAGAGAAATATCAGGAAAAACTTCAACCCACGAGAAGTACGGCTGTCACTCTAATGTGACCCTAGATTCGAGTGCATGTATAAGGTTAATGATAGCTTAAGTTGTACCCTCGTGGTCTCGATTGCTTCACGCACAAATCGATCGGATCCATATTTCCAATGCAACTAACATAATTTGGAAAATGGTACTACTTTAGTTCGTAACGGGATTCACAGATTTACAGTGTACCGATATATATATGGTGCGTTTCATTCGATGATTGGTTACCTACCTGTTCTACATGTATATAATTAATATTAATTATAAGTATATATTATCATTTGATACCAAATCCTAGCGATATTTCATTTGTTTATTTTAAGATTAATTGCAATTCGCCGTCACTCAAAAACATGCCATCCATGTTTGGACCTTGAGTTGATATCCGACAGTTGTGTAGTCGCGAAACTACAATCCACCCACTTACACTTTGCAACATGGTTATGATTAAGCTCTTCTGGATCATCATGATGCCTCAAAACTTTACCATGGACATATACGTGGTACAGAGATCAATTACTGTCACATGCTATAGTTGACGTTTGAATACAATATTAATAAAAGTCTCAAACTGCTAGTGAACACTGAAATCTTCTGAATATTCTTTTCAGTAGACTATAGACTTTGCGTGTATCAGTAGATATCCTAGTATATACAGTACGTGTCCCTAATTTGTGACTTGCCCATACATAATTAATTATAAGTATACCTTACGTCTTCTGGTAATAGCGTTATGATTTCATCTCTCTGAAAACAGAGCAGCTGTTGCTGGTTGGTAATTTCTGTTATGGAAGTGGCTCATAGGATTATCTATCACCTCTGATATGTTATTTCTCCTAATAAATCGAGCATAATTTTTCTTAATGATGAGCTCTCGAATAAAGTACTCGAGTGAAGAGGCAGGGGAGCGCGCTCTGTGAGAGCGGCGTTACGACGGCTACGGTAGCATGGCGGCGCCCTCTTGTGAGCGTCTACAAAAGCATCATACGGGGAACTGAGCCTCGAGTTCGCGTGCAGCAGCCTCGTTCTGATCGCATCACTCTGGGAAGATGGCGTCCAAAGAAGTTGAATATCAGCAAGCGCGGCCGAAAAGGACAGGCCCCGGCGGCGCTTGGGATAGCTTCGTGCGTTTTTTGTGGAACCCACAAGCTAAGACATGCATGGGCCGCACGGGATCCAGCTGGGGTGAGTTCGTACGATGCTTTTAGCGTGTGAAACACGACCGGTGTGCGATGACCCCTCAGCGTGATGGCTGAGTTGAAGAGACGTTTTGCCGAGTGACATCCCTTTGACCTTGGCTACTTGAGCATTTCTCGCCCCTTTAACTCATCTGATATCCCCGTTCTCGATACCGAATATTGTTTCTTCGTTTCCTGCGATCTTTCGTCGTCTCCTCGCTTCTTGATCGCCTGTCTTATTCCAAAACATGCGAGCATGTCAAAATGTAACGCCGAACACATGCTCCAATGTTGGCATGTCAAATTGTCAAAACACCCACCATGTATTCAAATGCTCATTTATCATTTTTAATTGAATCAACTGATAGCTCTCTTAATATAGTTATCTCTCTCTTCTTATTAGTTGTTTAAATAATAACTGTTCCTGTCTAACACAGGAACAGTCATTTGAGGTGAACTATCGTTGACTAAACAGCCGATCAGCTGACATTTAACGACATTGTGATTGACTTTCACTACTTCGGACTTCGATCCTTGAATTTTAGTAATTGCGAATTCCATTAGCTTGTGTGTCCCTATATTGATTGATATCAAGTCTATTTCAGATCCAAACCTCTCTTTTAGTGGCTCTATGTGGGTGATCATAAAATCTGAGTCATCATTAATTTATAGTAAACATAAATTTACATATAAGTTAGTTAAACTGGGAATTTGTTTTGCTGACTGGTGCACAAAGGCTTTGCACCCAGTTCCTGTAATAAGTATTACTAATGCATGTACTTCTGTTTGACGTAAGCCTGTTTTAAGACACTAGGTATGAGTCATATTTTTTTTCTGCTTGTACGCCACTTTTTGGTTTGTTGTTATATCCTTGCTACCAGTTAATGGTCGTTTTATTTATGCAGCAGTAGTTTAAGGAATGATAACATCTGTCTGATTTTTTTTTAACCAGCTCTATCAATGAATCAGCTGATAACCGTGATTTATGCTGCCACCATTCAACAGCCTTATTAGCTAACAGGGGAAATTCTGTTTGAAAGTGACAGATCGTCATCAATGATTGTCATTAAACCTAAGTCAAGTGATTATCATTATTTATATAGCCTACTTAAACTCAGGATAAATTAATCATCCATGACAGTGAAATGAAATTTCTGTTTGATGATGCTGGTTGCTTGATTGCACTCATGTGATGCGGGTTGCTCACCTAGTGAACTTAATTACCTATTGATTGTTTTGTTCTGAGATTGATTAACTGGTAATCCTGAATATTCGAAGGAAAATCTGATGAATAGGCTATTAAGCATTCTGTGCGAGTGTAATTTTCATTGATTTGTAGACTTGAACTCGCGCCCACAGTAGAGGAATTAGCGGTAAACTGCTCAAGTTTAAATGACCCCTTCATCCCATTGTGCACATGCTAAATCCTCAGTGATACTGAGGCCACCGACCCAACGGTAATTGATTGACCGTATGTGGTTAACTACAGATCGAAGCATGAAATTGATACTCCATATTTAGCAGGACTTCTGATCAGGAAAATTCTCACTTTTATCTGACTTATTGCATAACTTGAGATAGGCTCAAGTTTACAATGTCAGCTGCTTGGCGGGTGTACTATTCTGGTTGTCATTCATGGTGTAGTCATTGACCTCTGTGTGTTCACTATGTCCTCCTCCTCGGCTGCTTTATCTTTGCTGAGTGCTTTGAGCCATATTTGAGATCACTGTATCATCTTTGGACATGCGCAAGAGCTCCTTCCTCGATGATGGGTCCTCCTAGCCATCCATGATCATGATGATGTTCTCGAGTGTTTCAGGGTGCCCTTGAAATGTACTTGCCAATCCACGCTCTCGACACTCCTCGCTGCTGTGTGTGTGTTTTGAGTGCACTTTGCATTTTTTCCTTCTACCCCTTTTAAAGTTGGCTCCTTTTAGGTTTGTGACACGGTTATACCGCTTATTTATATACGTATAATGTGGTCGTATTATTTTTTCGTTTGTGAAGTTTTTTCTTTGAGATTTTTCTACCGATGTTTGACAAGCTCTGATTATTGTAGTTGGTCTTTTGAAGGGCAAGGTTCTGTCTGTGCGGTGCTTTTTCAATTTAACCTTAGCGTCTTTAGAATGTCATCGATGTGTGTTCCTGTGACTGTGTTGACAGTCTCTTCTCTCCTTGCTTTGATTATTAATCACGCGATTCCCTCGCCTGCTCTATTCGCCTCATTTACTGCGCGTTGTTGACTCGTCCTGCGATCTTTCTGATGACCGTAGTTTAGCGCCCCCTGGCGATGTTTCGATAGGAGCTCCGTTATTTTCATGATCGTGTCCTTGCTTCTTGACGTTGAAGCTTACTGTGTTTTCATCGATTTACACTTGAATAACGCGTGTCATCGTTTGGCTTCCTTTGAAAGCTCTCGTTTAGTTAACTTATTTAGATTTGAGATGCATGGCTAATGTTTGAGGTCCCCTCACCCCTCCCTCTCTCTTTTGATACGCTATTAATGTATTCAGTACTTTTCACGAGTCGACCCCATGTCATTGAAGAAGCTGTATCAAGTTGATACCAATGTTATCTGATAAGCGGTTATCCGTAGCTCATTCGCTTTATTGCCTTATATGCTGATAATTTATCATTATTTTGTACCTATTACGGGATGTTTTTTTGTGCTATATAAGTAATATTTTCAGATAACTCGGGTCTGCTGAATCTATTATATCTAATGAACCCTAACGTCGTTACATCGTATGTGATTTTCTGATGTATTTTTTGCAGCCAAGATCGTCACCTTCTACCTGATCTACTATGGTCTTCTGGCCGGTTTCTTCGCTGGCGCCCTCATGATCTTCTACCAGACGTTGGACGACATCGAACCGAGGAGAGCGGGCATGCAGAGCATTCTCAAGGGAAACCCGGGTCAGTCCCCTTCGCCCGCTTATTTATTGCGCAATATCGGGTTGCTATCCGTGCTTTGGTATCAGCACCGCGTGCGTTAAGGCAGCCCCCAAATGAAGAAGGCAACAGCATTGGCCCCCGCTGGCGCTGCTGCTGCTGCTGTTGCTGCTGCTGTGGGGGCTTAGCCAACTCTCGAGCAGTTGAGTCGCTGAGCAGCTGCGAAATCCGTTGCTGCCTCTGACGATGATTCGATCTCCTGCAGCGGCAACCTCCGAGCGAACGAACGAGGCCGCTCATGTCGAGTCCTTTAGGAATGACGTAATCGTTTGACGCAGGAGTCGAAATTTGCGGTGTTTTAGTTGGTCAGCCGAGCGCAGCAACCCATAGTCTATGCTCAGTCTCCGCCACCGACATGCTATGCGTGGCGAGTTGTTCAGTCATGCAATGAAGTATATATGCTTAGCGCTGGCAACCTGCAGTGACCATTCTATGCTTATAATATGCCGTCATTCAGCAAATATCGTGCCTTTGAATCGGCCTCTGTTGATCGTCTGCTGCTACAGACGCTAATAGCAATTAATACTGCGAATCATGCATGGTGCTGACATTGTGTGCGGCCGCCCCATGCCGTGCTCTGTGCAGATAAGCTGGCGTTTTAATCTGGCCCGACGCGTGCTTTTCTTGCGCTGCCGTTCGTCTGATCCGGAATGATCCCTTAGCCACCTTGATCCTCCTGTACACCCTGTACAGCGCCCCCACCCCCCCTTCCCAGCCCGCCTGCTAGCCAAAGTGTGCCCGTTTTTAATGAATGTCTGTTGCTTTCAGGAATGGGATTCCGCCCGATGCCTGACGTGGAGAGCACGTTGGTGAAATTCAAGCAGGGGGTGCCCGATAATTACGCCGAATACGTGGAGCACATCCAAGACTTCCTTGACTGTGAGTGTTGCAATCGCTCTGCATGCAGGGATCGATGAGTGTGCATCGACTGTGCTGCTGCCCTGGCGCCGCTCATTGTTTTGTGCCCCGGTGCACTTCCTTCCTCCTCCACCTCCTCCCAGCTGCTTGGAGCGGCGCAGGCGGCAATACGGTCTGCACCCAATATTGATCTGATGTATTAGTACATGCGGCACATGTGGTCTGCATGCTATTGGTCAGCTTGGTCCACGCAGTTGCATCGAGATTGGCGGTCAATGTTGAATCGATACGTTGGCAGTAGCTGCTCCTTGCCGTCGGCTTGCCTCGATGTATTGATCGACGCGAGGAGCCCACTTTCAGACCTCTGCCAAGTCAGATAAGAATCATAAGATTCGAGCCCAAACTACCCGTATCAGTTGTCGGTTTCTTTATCAACGCTCGCCCATCCTGTCGCTAATCTGCCGCTCTGTAATGTTACGTCATGGAGCAGTAGGCGGGTGACCTTGGGCAGTGAAGGATGCTGCTTTTTGTCATTCATGATGCTGCAATATTAAACGATGCATTGATGCGCTAATTCGCCTCGATAACGCATTCCTTCCTGCTCCTTGCTTCAGCTTACAACACGACCGACCCCAACGCTGTTAACTGTGACATTGAAACCCCCGAAGAGGGTCAGGTCTGCCGCTTCGACCCCGACAAGGAGGCCGGTCCATGCACCGCTGCCAACACGTTCGGCTACCACGAGGGGGAGCCATGTGTGTTGCTGAAGCTGAACCGCATCTACGGCTGGGAACCCGAACCGTTCAACAACGAGACCATCAATGAGGACAACGACCACGCCAAGGCAGCCAAGGAAGCTCTAGGGGAAAACATCCACCCCGAATTCATTGGCATCACCTGCGAGGGAGAGGTATGCCAGCCCTTACCCCCTCCCTCCCTCTCATACTCTTCTCTCTCTCTGTAGAACCCGGGTGACGTTGATAACCGTGGCCCCGCGAAGTTCTACCCCGAGCATGGTTTCCCTATGAGGTACTTCCCCTTCCTGAACCAGAAGGGATACCAGACGCCGTTTGTGTTCGTCCAGTTCAAACGTCCCACTCCTGGGGTTCTCATCAACATCTGGTGCAAAGCATGGGCCAAGAATATTTACCATCACAAAAAGGACAAGGCGGGCAGCATACATCTCGAGCTGCTTTTAGACTAATTTACCAACTTTAGGTCTCAATTATTCTCTGTTCTCTCTGTCTTATCTTTCCTCAAACAATAACGTAATCGACTTATTTTTAAGTTGACACTAACAGTTTCTTCTCTTTTTTTTTCTCTCTTTTT
>KB304239.1:673429-696887 GCA_000328365.1 Capitella teleta | reverse complement strand
TGATTCTAAGTCATTTGCCTTCTTGGGAGAACTGCATGAGGGGAGAAGGACAAAGGCAGTGTAGCATAGTATCATTAATATGGAACTATCATACAATTGCGTACATACGAATACCAAAAATAATGATTGATTTCTCTAAATGGCTGTGATTTTTTTTCCCTGCACATGCAAATTTTTTGGGGGGGCCAAAACATACTCAGGCCCCCCGGTTCCTACGCCACTGCATTGTGTAACACCCAGTTGGCCGCTCCGACTGGTGGTGCGGCCGTTGTCTGCTCGTTAGACAATGCGTATCCACCTAAATGGAGTATATTTTGTTCTATCGCTTTCATACCGATTGTTCACTGCATGGGAGGGAATTCCATAAGAGTGGCCAAGTGTTCAAACTAGAATTCTGCCATGATGGCCGAATTCTCCTTAGAGAAGGGTTGGTGTGAGTGAAGTGTGGGTTACCTGAAAGCATTGTGTGTTGGCGTCATAGCATGAAGATGAAATGACAAGCATTGAGTATTGGCGTCGAAACTTGGAGAAAAGAAGCCCCGTCGTTTCATTGTCATGCTTTGACGCCAAGACACAATGCTTGATTATTTTAACCCACACATAAATCACACCTTTACCCTCGTCAAACGAGAATTCGGCCACCAAAGCGCAACGATGGATGTTGAGATCATGTTGTTCCACAAGATGTAACCGACGATCATCCTGAATCCTCCTCATTCAGGTGCTCCGGTACGGGTGGATTTAGTTGTTGGTATGCCTTAGAGAGGGGCACCGAATAGCTCAGTGGGTTAAACCGACTGATTGCAATCCTATGCCGACCGTAGGGGTCGAGGTCCCGGGTTCGAGACCCGATCAGGCCACGGCATTATGATTGTGAATTACAATTGTGATTCTTCAGTGACTCTGCAGTGCTGCCCAACTGCGTAACAAGGCCGGGCGCTGTGTACTACTGTCTATGGTGGTATGCAGGATAAAGAACCCTTGAAATTTATCGATAAGAGTAGGGGGAAACCTCGGTCCCGGGCCTTCTGTTCTGGCGCCCGTATCACCCGAATGGGTTGGGTGGAGCCGTAAAACCCCGATCAATCAATCAGTGTGCCTTAAAGACTTAGAGTGACAAACATACAAGTCGAGGGCGATCTTAGTGCTCGACCTGGAGCATAAATATGGATTAGCTAGGTCACTCAAATATTCTGATAGGGGTTGTCAAACTGTGCGAGCTTACGTTTGCAAACTGCGCACCCAACAGCTACATGGTTATACTGGGTGATGGCCAGATAGGCTGGTTGGTATCTACACATATCATTTGTTGTAAACAATGCAGAATATTTCGAATAATGAACGATTATTCAAATTCCACATAATTCTCCGTCCCACCTCACACAATTCTCCGTCTCACCCATATACAAATCACCGTCCGTAAATGATATACAAATGATAAGCCGGACATTTCCCGTCATCCGTATCGCCACTGTGGATATTTTGAAGCCATGTTAGCCATGCATTTAAACTCCTGCTGCTTGCAATACCCGTCGAATGCGTCGATCAGTCCATACGAGATGTCTTCGTCGGTTCTTGTACAATGCACGTGTACTGAATACTCGGACAAACGTTTTACATGGAGGACGCACACGATTCCGACCACGAGTGCGATACCTGACTGATGAATTGATGGAACAGCCACACACAGCTGCCTCACCTGTGGTCTGATTGGTCGGTGCAGTTTTTGTGGGCATTATATATTTAGACTGCAATGGGCCTACATAAAATAGTAAACGTAAATGAACGTGCAGAAGATCGAGGTTCGATTTCCGACCGGAAAGTATATGTAGGAAAGTATTTCATCTGAATTTAACATACTTCTCTGCACAGTTTTTGCATCCGAAATCCCCATATTTATTTAATAAGTTTGTCCTGTGGCAAAGCATTAGATTGCCTCTTGCCCTCTCAGGCCCGCAAGGGTTTCCACATTGCCTCAGCAATCGATGGTGATGCTCTTTCCAGACCGGGATCCTACGCAATTGCTTCCCTCGCGGGATCCCTCACCTCCTGGCCGATTGAACGCCGCAACAAGATGCAACAAACAGACATGCACCTCTATTGTTTCTCGATAATAAGTAGTTTCAGGAAAATCCATCAAATTGATCGCTTACCAGATACTTTGGCAGATCGACAGGAAACCGAATTGACAAAAGAATGCGCTCGATTAAAGACGCTGTTTGTCCCCCCCACTCGCCACCCCACCCCCCTTTTTTTGGCGTTATTATTATTATTATTATTTTTTTTTTTTTTTTTTTTTTTTTTTTTTTTTTTTTGCGATATTAAGAATTGACATGTTGTCTGACCACCTCTTGCGTGCATTGCTTTTGAGGTTCACGTGGTCGTGGCCTCGTTTTCAACCACCGGAAATTCAACACGCAGCCAATTAATTCTGTTCTAACGGAAGGGTCTCTTTGGCGCAGATTCCATCGATGCCAAGCACAACGGACATGGCTTGACCTTGGCGAGAGCTCTGCTTTATTTACACCATAACTTTTCCATTCCATGATTATACATGCAGTACGTGCCAGTACGTACAAATTATCATCCTACAGGACGAATTGACCTTTCTTTGCTTTTTTTCCCCGGTGTACACAGTGTGTGCAACACACACGGAGTCATATACACGCAGTGCTTAAGACTTTTAATGCCATCGACTGTTTCCAAATTCTCGATATTGCCTCATGAATTACTGAGTTTGGGATTTGATCCGTGGCGATAAGACGCAGCGGTGCGTTATGAATATTATCTCGCAGAACTGAATCAACATGAAATATGCACACTTCGAACAACACGATTAAATGAGAAAGAGAAGCCAAGATGAGCTTATGATGAGGAAGAAATGTTTTCACTTTATTGGCAGATATTTTGCTCGGAAACAACGTGCCTATCAACAGCTAAAAAATACACAACGCATTGGAATCCAGTTTCGTTTTTAAATAAATTGGTGCGCATTTTTTATCATCGTTATCTTTGGCGAAGGAGGAGTAGGAAAAGAAATTAAGGGAAAAGAGAGGAAGATGAGGGAAAGAAAAAAAATTGAAGAGGAGAGATCCCTTTGGGGGAAGGAGATATACGATGTACATGACATTGGGGAAACAAATTCACACGAGGCATCAAGGCACTATTGTAATATAGAATATGCAGTGTCAATATGTACACGTTCAGGGAGTGCACTGGAATCGACTCAGCGCCTCAATATGAGGGATATAATTGAGATGATTTTAAAACCTTCCTCTTTTACATTAGGAGTCGAGTATTGCACTACGTGGGGATTGGCTGCCAGGTGAGGAGAAGGGGTGTCACCAGGCAAACATATGAGAGAACGAAATATAATCATAAAAAAAGATGAATCACTAATAAGAAGAGAGAAATATAATGAGACGGGGCATGGGGCAGGTAGGTGTGGGGGGTATGTACAGCTCAGGGGGGGGGGGGGCTCCAGCATGACTAGCCAACAGGTGAAGGACACATCTCATACACACTCATTCAGCTCAGTCTTGCACGCTTATGTACAATCATACAATTAAGATACACAAATTCCGTATTTGTCTAAAAATCAAGAAAAAGAAAGTAAGAAAAAAAAAAGAAAAAAAAAAGAAGACAATCGTAAAAGGAAGAAGAGCAAATGTAGGTCAGGCTGTTGACCTATATTGATCACGGCGTTTAAATAAATGCCATCAGTGGAAAGTTGTCGCTGTTTCTTCCATGTTGCGTGAAGAGGGGGGTGCCGGCCGCAGCATCACTTGCAGAAACATCACTCCCTACAAATCCAAAAAAAGAGCTCTCCTCAGGAGAACAACTCCTGATTGCCGCGACAAACATTCACTTGTGACACCGAAGAAGGAATTGTGGGAACTGCAGGTTCAATCATCACGCACCCCACCCCCTCTTGATATGGTCATTGGCAAAGGGCCTGCTCTGCCCATCCAGTCAGTCATTAACAACAGATGTTATGAAGTGCTTGTCGCGGGCTGCGTCGCATTGGCAGCAGCTGCAGCTGCGGCGGCTGCAGCTGCAGCATTGGCAGTCGCGGCTGCCCCAGGGGGAGGCAATTGTGAGAGGGTCTCCGGGGTGGCAGAAGACCTGAGGAGGCTGTTCTCCATTTCAAGTTGATTGTTCTTTTCTAGTAGCTCCTTGATCTGTTCCTTGAGGATGTCTACTTCTTCCCGCACAGCAAACATCAGATGGGACTTCACCAGGTCCTGAAATGGACACGCATTGAATGAGCACATCAAGCAAAGTAGGTCACTCACCATGGCCTGCTCTATCTTGTTGTCAATCGCCACTGTGCTAGCACCACTGCAAACAGAGAAAACACAATATTAGTGAAGGAAGAGACAGTGATCGAGGGGTTAGGGGGGGTTAGGGGGGACGTACGCCTTCTGGAAGTGCAGCTCAGCATCCAAACCAGCGAAAGGCGACCGCTGCAGTGCACTGGACGGTGGCGGAGTTGCGACCAGGGCGTTCAGGTCGGCCAGGGCAGTCAAAGGCCCAGGGCCCCCGAGGCCCCCGTCGAGCAGAGCGAACTCGAACATGTATACGCAGCACTGATCATCAACTGAATGACCTCAAACCAGCAGCACTGCAGGCAGCAGCAGCAGCAGCAGGAGGAGGAGGAGGCAAGTGGTGCTGGCAGGGCAGGAGAGGAGGAGGGGGCTTATATTCCGACGCACAATCAATAGAATTGCGGTCTGCGCTGAACCCAAGAAGAGGAGAGAGAGAGAGGGGCTGGGCATCGATCCAAAAGCAGCATCAACACATCTCCAATCAGCCGAAAAATCGATAATCGAGGACAGCACTCAATAACTTTGAATGGCAATCGACGGCATAAGTAATCAGGTCGCCCTCATTCCAGCAATCTCAACCTGTAACAGTATCCATGCGATTATCGATCGCGTTATGCCGAATCCACAAGTTCTTTCTGCAAATAACTTAGATAACGAATTTGATTGAGGTGAAAAGAAGAAGACTAAGAAGAATTAGGAGGAGAAAGGGGAGAATAATGAGGAGGTGACCCAATAGCACCTGCCCAACAGCGTACATTAGCAGAAGACTGGCATTTACGCCATAATAAGCAGGATGGGAAAGTCGGTCAACGCATACGCTCAGCAGCCGAGGCATGCTGAACACACAGGCAACCCTGACATTCGATCCATTCATACGAGGGAGAGTTAAAGCCCACTGCTGCACGCCAGCCAAGGACACTCATATATAATAACAATGTTATGAACTTATACAACGTACAAGCAATGCGGGAGGGTCAATCAGGTAATCGCTGGAGGTCAAAGGTCACAGCTTGATTAGGCCTTGTAGAACGGGATAATCCCTACTCTAAGAAGGAGTGGATGAAAAAACATAGTGATGAAAAAAAAAAATAATAAAAAAAAAAAAAAATAAAAAAATATAATTGCTGCTCAGACTAGCCTCTGGCGAAATCTGAATGTGTCCTAACTCCTAAGCATACGATTTCAAATGGGATTGGATAAAGTGTCGGTTGCAGTCATCATTAAGATTAAGATGCACGGGACACCGATGCACTGAGCAGCAGGAGAGGCGAATGACCAACCTGACGACGAGCAGAGAACGACCCAGCGCTGGTCGAGTGAGCCTAGCATCATGGGAGGGTGAGGAGGAAGCCTGATTGAAGGAGACAGTGCGAGAGAGCAGAGCGACGGCCGTCATGCTGACTGATCTGCCGACACACGACACCGACCCTTATATGAAGGAGGCAATCATGGTGTACGTTACAATGACTCAGTTTTATTTACATACAAATCCGCTAATATCGACATCCGTGAAGTAAGCCATGCATAACCCATGACGTCACGGAGTCGGCTATTGTCATGGCAACCAGCGGAGGCACCCTGCTTCCGATCGGAGAAAACGCCCAGCAAACAATAACAGAATCGATGAGAACAGAGGTGCTAAGCTGATGCGTTGAAGCCCCTCGAGGGGTACACTGTACTGACCACAGGGTTCGTAGGAGGAAGCAGGTGACGTAGATAAACGAAGAGGACACGTCATCCGCCTTGGCAGCTGCAGCTGCAGGACAAGCGGCGTTCATGGCGACAGTATCCTCTGACCTGATAGCCAATCAATGATGACGTCACAGATCCATAATGCTATAAATAGACCATAGATCAGCGGCCGAGTGAAATCTGCGCCAGCCAAGACCGCACTGAGCAGCAGATATTGCAGCATTCGAGGAAAAGGAACCCTTCTTGATTACAGGTGGAAGGGGGAGCCAGTGCTGCTATGGTGTTGTCATTGCATTAGTAATGCGAACATTACGGTGCCAACATCGCCATGATTGTGTACTTAGAGGCATCCCGCAGCACTGAAGTAAACAAGGCAGGAATGCGGCCGCCTGCTCTCTGCCATTTCACTCGGCTGCGATGATCGTTCGCTGCATGAATGATGTACGAGGTGTGCGCAACCCCAGACATCAAGTGGTGCACTGCGTTATGATTGGTATACAACACGACAAGAAATCATAACGCATTCATCGTAAACCAAAACACACAAGACCAGAATCATAACGCCCCTTCACAGACAATCATAACGCCCATTCACAGACAATCATAACGCCCATTCACAGACAATCATAACGCACCGCGATCCGTGTTGCAATTATATCGATTCGATCGATCAACAACCAGGTAAAAAGAAGAGAAAAAATGAAGAAAAAAAATGAAAAGAAAAAAAACGCAGAAAACAGGTACCGGCACGCAACAAAAGAGCTCGATTGATTATGCATCGACTTTGCAACAATCACGGGCCATGCGCCATTATAGCAATATTACAGCAATCGATGGCGCCCCATGCAGAGGCTAATGCCGCGTGGAATAACAAACTCAAAGACCACTGGAGCAGGGAAAGATCACTGACTTCAATGCATGAATAGCACTTACATGAGGGCTGATGCCCGACGCAGCTTGTGGTAGTTGTCGCCCCAGTCGGTTTGAATGACGGTCGCCATGTCGTATACTGGCTCCGTATCCTGCTCGGCGTCGCTCTCGTAATAGCACTCAGCGTACTCATATGGATCAACATCCGTCACAAAAGTCCGGATGGAACTCATCCGTGTATCAGTCATCGATCACTCGACACCGACTGACACAATACTGAACACCTTCGCCCAGATGATAAGCTATCTATCGGTTGCATCAAACAGATAAAATGTCACGGCAGCCCAACCCAGAGCCAAAAAGAGGCTCTCTCGATGCAGAAAAACAATCCTATAATCCACGAAAGATTATGCAGCCGCTCCACGCAGATGCCTCTGAGATCTAGGTGCGAGATATGCTGATGCAATTAGTCTCCACGGTCACAGTCGGCTTTTTTCCTTCTCCGTTTTAATGTCGACTGCATCGGCCCGCACGTGTGGCCAACACTAACATTGACCGAGGCGATATCTTTCTGCTCGACTTCTTCGCTGAAAGCAGGCCCCTGGTTGCTGAGTGAACAGGGGCAATCGTTTCTGCTAAGCTTCCTATTTTGAAATTCATAGCGGCGCCTAAAGTACACAAACATCATCCGAATCAACAATGTATTGGAAGGAGGTGTGCGTATCCGGTATCGATGCAACCGTGCATAACAACATGTATTTAAACTCGGTATAGCGATAACTAGGTTAATGACCCTAATAACGTCGCTCACCTGCGAATTTGGCACCGAGCCAATGTGTGAGCGTACGCAATACAGCGTGTGCACGCGCTAAAAAGGGAAATTACAAACAGCACAAAGCATGAGGTCAAAACAGACAGAGATCTATGACACAAACAACCTTGACATTTTAACGAGCATCGTACCCAGGCAAGGCCAACGGAGAAATTGGGACAGGGTGCGTTATGAACCACCATACGTTATGACGTCAGATGCGTTATGATTTCATCTCAGATCTCGAGTCAACATGAATCTGTCAAAGTGATAACACCGACAACAACTAAAAGAAACCGAATTTGTTACCAAACGAACAATGCGAGACTAATTATCAATATTTACACCCCCCCCCCCCAAGAAAAAAAAAAAAGGCAAAACAAAGAAATATCTATAAAGGCCGAAAAACAGAGAGTCGGCATTCCGTAGCAGGTCGCTTAGCGCAGCAATACAACACAACAGGGCTGCCGTGTCGAGAAAGTGGAACAGCTAAAAAAAAAAAAAAAAAAAAAAAAATCGATGCACATCGACACGCACAAGTGTTTGAAATCAGGATACGCACACAACCGCTCTATATGCTAATCACCCTGTACAATAATCACGGACATAGAGCTGCTTAACAACGGTAGAGGAATATCACAAGACATTACAAAACTACTCAAACTAAGTAATACCATGTGATTCACATCGCATTGGACACTTTTGGTTAAAATTAATGGTTCAAAACTCATAAAAGAGTTCGCCCCAATATATTTCAGTCATATAATTCAGAAATTCTCATTATTCTGGTTATGATAGTTATTAAATAACACGTACCATGGAGAATCACGATTAAAATCGGTTGCCATGGCTACAGCTGTCGACACGGGATACGACCGCCGGGAACGAAGTCATGAACAATAGTGGAGCACTGGGATGCCTCCCGGATACAACGATCAGGGCGCATTAAGTCATCAGCCGTGAACATTCTGCATGTTCATGCAGGTGAGTCACAGCGAACAGCAACCTGTCGGCGCTCAATCATCATTACGTGCTATGCAGCACCCTCGTTACACAACACAATGCAATCGTGATCGCATTCTCGCTTGCATCGTGAGCCCATACATACAAGCTCTGCATTCTGAACTCAGATGCTTCAATTGAACCATGCATGCTCCCTTATGAGGGCAGCCACTCACTTGCACCACCACTACACATTCAACTTCGTTCAAGTGCAGATTGACGTTCACGGCTCAACGTGGGGGAGACATTTCAAGGGTTGTTTCGGCGGAAAAACACTCTGAACTTCAATTGCTTACCATTTACTGATGATCGAACCGGCATCGGGGGACAGCCTTGGGACCGGGGTGGGGGTCGGGGTGGCCTCCGGGGTGGGGACGGGGCTGACGGGGCTGACGGGGAAGCACTCGGAGCTGCTGTCCGAGGCATAGCCGCAGTCGGTGGTCGTCTGGTAGTAGGCGTACGGGGGAGCAGCGCCGTACGCGTACAACGCATTGGCCGAGGCGGGCAGAGCGCTGGAGGTGTTGGGGTGCAAGGCCTGCATGGTGGTCGGCGACAGGTAGGCCTGGGGTCCGAGCGGGTAGCTCACACGACGCATGCTGCCGTCGGGCTGAGGGATGTCAAAGTTTGCGGGCACGGACACAATGCGGTTACGTTGCGGGAGGCGGGGGGAGGAGGAGGCCTGCATGCTGACGACGGGGGATGATCTCAAATGAACTCGTCGTCGAAATGTTCACCGATGGCTGTGTCACCGAGCATACACAAGCAATGGACACGCAGCAAACGAACGCTCATCTTCGTCCTCACACAATGCACGTCATGGGCGGACGACACAAAACTCCGATGGCAGTTAATTCCAATTGAAACACCTCGCGTTCAACTATACGCTAATGAGCCTTAACACAAGCGAGGCCCACAGCTTTATTCTCCGCACAGCGGCGTTATCACTGCACTTATCAGATTACACCATTCAGGCGGCGGGAGACGACAGCGGACAGACCCTCGAGTGATGACAACGGAGCCTCATCTCCAATCGACAGATAACAACGACAGATCGCTAATCAATGCGGTGCGTCCTTTGATCACAGATCGTTGCGTAACATCATAGGGAACCGCACAATAACTGGTGGTCATAGCTATATCTCCTGCGCCACGCGGACCGACGGGCCGCGCCACAAAGTTTCCCGCGTGGAATGCGAAGGAGGATTAAAATGAGATCCGAGGACGCAGCACCGACTGATCCGGTGTCGAGAGACGCTGTGCCGAATGCCTGAATACACATCAACAGACTTCGCTACACAATCATCATCGCTTTAACCACAAGACACGGTCTGTTGCGCCGCCGTCTCTTTATACAGACGGCGTCGGGTCAACATGCGGGCGTGTTTACGTGACGGCCCGCGTGCGCGTCTGCTCTGTGTTACGTAACGTTGTTAAGTCAACTCTCAAAACTGACGTGTTTCAGCGCATTCACATGACAACACCGAAGTTTCAAGCCGTATGTCTCGACTTGGACAATATAATTGCCCACACAATATATAAACTGCAGTTATATGACAATCATACCACAACAAGAAAAAAGTCATTATCTACGGATAGCTTAGACAGAGTGGCACACACGACTATTACTGCAATAATATGGAGAAAAAAAGCACACTATCTTATATTCTGTACGAGCCCAAAAGGCATAACAGTCACAAAGATATCAGAAAAGTGGATCACAAGCCAACGATGTCGTGCATTTGGCGAAGAGCATCGTAAAGAAGAAGCAAGCGTCGAAGCATAAACGCTCAACACAGAAGAGACTGCTCTCCAAAGCGGCCGCTGGGTGCAGTCAACATCAACCCCATCCCATGTATGGTAATGATCAGCAGAACAGACAGCCGGCTTCTTGCCCCGACCTCTGCGCCCCATTAGCCACGAATGACGTAGGATTGGGGCATGCAACGGAATTCGCAAGATGAGGTGCATTGCGCTGAGCATCGACAGACGCCGGAATCGACGGCGTCGTATACTACGAGCACTTAATCGCGTAGCTGGCTTAAGACGCAAGGTTACGAGAGAAAACCTTACTGCTCAATGAAGAGTTAACAACGATCTCGTTGAAACCGGTTTCCGCCCCCAACCCCTCACACCGCGTGCTCACTGTTACAAAATGGCTCATTTTACATAACTTACAACCAACAGAATGCACTCTAACGCAATAAAACTGCTAACAATAACATGACCATGCAGCTCAAAAACTAATTACATATTGAACTTTTAACCAGCCAGAATACGAATTTTATCAACCATTACTATGCTGACCCCCATCCCACATCAAGCGGTAAAGAGTTCAGAGTTCAGGCTCGGAGCAGAAGACCAAGGTCGGTCGTCCTCTGGCCGCTGTTGCCGATGCTGGTCACATATGTGTTTACACTCGGCTCAACGAGACACGTGGTTTCCCGCACGGAGTGAAACGCCATCATGATGGACGCCTCGCTGAATATGCATCCAGGCAAAACTGACCCCGGTGGATCCCCAAGGACACCGGACGCGAATCAATCGTTGAACAAAATACCCCAAAAGCTGCAGACAGGCGGTGAACACCGCCATTTTAAACAGCCTCGTTGTCATGGATACGGCTGGAGTAGCCAGTCATCGGGGTACGAAGTAAATCGTCATTGGTATTCGGTGACCCAAGTTCACCCGAAGTTCACGAACTGAACTCACGCAGCGAAGAACTTGGACGGAGAATACCGGCCTCGAAATGCAGCATTGAAGTCTCATCAAAAGATGTCGTATAATTTATTACGCTGCATTGTTCACATTGTACAGCGAACCCTGTTCGGGGGCAAACTTATATCAGATCTTTTGCACGTACTTAGTGCGAGTTATATATGCGCTTGACACGATAGTGTTCAGTTTGAGTGGAAATTCTTAAGATGCTAAGTGAGAATTAGTGGCTGTAAATTATTCATAAACATGCATCGCCCTTGGATCGCAGGTGACCATTAAGGCGGGTTTCAGTCAATGCTTTACACCTGTATGCATCAAAGGCGGAGGGCATTCCGTTGAGTATTCGCTTCGTCCATTGAACGGAAACAAAGTCATTTCAGGACCGGACCAACGGTGCCTGTGACATAGTCATTAAGGCCATTACGTAACTCTGTCTGAGCGAGAGAGGAGGTGATGCAATTAGAGGGGCCACGGGTCGCAATATGCAATCCATATCGTCGCCGGGTGCAAAAACCGGTTACGCAGAAGCGAAGAATGCAAATACGAAAGCGAAGAAGTGAAGGGAAAGTAGTCTGAATGCAACATGATGTACGGTGTAATTAACAGCGCAAGTAGAGAGCAGAATGTTGTCATTGGGAGGCCTCGGAGGCTACAGGAGTCACCTGACCCAGAAATGGGTCACAGTACGCTATTACGGAAGAAAAACAATCATGTCAGTGGGACATTTTGCACGCATGCGCACCCAGTATACATGCATTTATAAACAGGAATTTCGATACATTCAAGCCTCTCAGAGCTTAGAGTTGCATACAAGCCGAAACATGAGAAACTATAAGTTAACGTCTTAACACAGACATTGAGATTCAATTTCGATTGATCTTAGCAAAAGATAAAGAGTCAAGAAGCTGTCAAAAAAGGAGCGAACATTACGCAGAATTGAAGCGAGTGAAAAGTCAATTCAATAAGCGATTGGCATCATGCCAGTTCATACGTGAATACGGCGATACTATACGCGGCGTATGCACAGTGCCACCTGGCCAACCAAAATCGATGCAGGCAAAGATCGCGCCCGCAACCCACTGTTATCGATCTCACACGACGGCATAATTTATAAAATCAGCTAAAGTTACGATTACAGAATTTTGAA
This sequence comes from Capitella teleta, assembly GCA_000328365.1. Lineage (NCBI taxonomy): Eukaryota > Metazoa > Annelida > Polychaeta > Capitellidae > Capitella > Capitella teleta. The sequence goes on along the minus strand of KB304239.1, from coordinate 684,322 downwards.
AAAGAATTAAGAACCACTTAAATTGTTATCAATCGAGACAAGTGCTGTTCTAATGCTTATCGAGTAGGATAAAGAATTAGGGTCGGTTAGTCCGTGATGACGTCATCATTGACATCAGTTTAAATAGAATTATGGATTGGCATGCCATGTAGGCCACGGAAAAAGCCTCCAATGTGAGCACTGTATACATACGGTGTGTATTTTATTGGGTTCACAGACATTAAACGCAGAGAAAAAAAAAAAAAGCTTATTGAGATATGGTGCATTGCTTGAAACGGGGACAGAATGTCGCAGCTGACGGCACCCAACGCAGATGCAGGAATTCTCAAAGATCGTCACTTTTAGAGGAAACAAATTTCCCAAGAGAAAAAATAAAATTCCTCTCGAATCTGGATGCCATGGAACGAGGGAAGTTGCCGGGTGCAGTCAGAAGAGTTGTAAACTTGTAACACAACTAATGCGGTTAATTAATTAGTATAATTACATTAACTATATCAGACAGGTTGTAGAATAGACGGTTGAAATAATTTATATCCGAGACAGCGAGGGCAGACGGTGTTAGTGAAGCCACTGCTCAATTGGATAAAAATCACGAAAAGTGGCATGCAGCTATTTAAAGCAGCATTCGGAGGTCAATGCCCGCAAACCGCTTACATCACCCAGACACCATCAGTACCAACAAACTATACATATAGTTACTAATATACAGATTATACTAATAACAGGGAAATGATATTTCGACATCTCATCACTAGGCTTAGATGCACACTCACGTCGTGCATGGGAGCGTGGTGAGTGTTGTCTGACTGAACGGGAGTTCCCACGAGATCTCTACCTGAGTAATCACAATGGGTTAAGCGGAGGGGAGAGGAGGAAGGGGGGGTTGATCAATCACGGATGCATACACCGCCGCACTAGGCAGTAGCTGCAATGCCTCCATTTGGTGAATGCCAAGATCCAAGAGCACGCGTGACCGACGCACGTGTCACTGACCCCAGTGAGCAGAGCAGTCACGTGATTCAACGATAACCTCAGTTTAACGAGTCGCCAGATCCAGAGCTCACGTGGAGCCATTTAATTGAATTCGAATTATTCAACAGGGGATCGCGAGTTATTTGTGAACAAATGTTGTGCAAACGACATTGCAATGAAATGGAAATATATAATGGAATAACAGATCAGACAATGTTCACGCTCAAAATAATAGCACAAAATGTGTTACAGCTAATTTTTTTACAGCAATTACTAAGTACATTCAGTGAAACGGAAAGCAAGAACAAGTTATTAAGCTCATTATGATACAATCAATTCACTAATAATATATAATCATTGGAATTTCACCCTCAGTAAGAGGGTCTGTCTGATACTGCGACTGGTCAAGGCCAAGATTTGGGTCTAAGGCACAGTTCTCGAGATCAGAAGCCAGAATAAAAGGCCACACGCATACTAGAAATAGGACTACCATAGTTCACCACTATGCTCTATTGGTGACCTAGTACAATATAAGGTCGTCTTAATCATGTACGATAACAAAATTCAATTCGCGAATTCTGTTCTACACTTTATGATATGATAATTCGGCTCATTCGCCTTTTCAATTCAATTGTGTATGGCCTACACCCCAAAATTAAACACGGTTGCATTTTCAGATATAAGTTCATATAAATTGACCACATTTCCATAAAGAGTACAGCTAATAATAGCGAACTAAGCCGTTAGGTTTACAGCCCTCGATGAATCCATCATGGAATAACATCAAAAATAGAAGCAGGCCTTAGGTGTAACATTGGAGTCAGCGCAACTCAGGCCACGTGACTATGCTGTTCATGGCGCCAATTAATGCTGCGGAGACATTCAGCACGAAACTGAACATGTTGCTCTTACGTCACGCGCGTGTATCCTTTCATCAATGAACAAACATGTACAGTTTGTGCACACCATAACTACATGGCAGGCTAAAAGGGCAGCGCAGACAGAGCGACGTTATGCCCTATATATGTCATCACCCGAGACAACCGCAGCACGTATATAGAACAAGGTGAAGAGACATCACAAAGATATCAACTACGCGACTAAATATTGTAACAGAGAGACTGCGACACCATTTGATGAACAGACGAAAAAGCATCCAGCATTGATCCCATGACTCACGCTGCCCGCACGAGCTGGGCGCACGCGAGGCCTCCTCCACCTCCTCTTATCCCTCCACCTCTTTTCCCTCCTCATATCCACGAGGCTTATCCTGCCGGCCGATATCCGCAATAACAATGCAATGCACATAATCAATACGCAAAATGATGCGCCATCTATAAACCCCACTCAAAGGCAAAATTCCACCTGGAAAACCAGCCAGCACCCTGACAAACACAGCACTCTAAGTAGCTCGGAGAAGTGTCGATCAGGATTCGAATCTCATACAGAACCTTCGACCGGGTTCAATTACGCAGACTGCAACCAGGGAAAAGGTGCATTCATTTGCTATTGGTTAGAGAAACATAAGTAACTAAAGTAAGGAAGTGAGGAATCCGGTTTATGAGTGCAACTTTTACTGTCAAAAAAGTCAAATACTCTCAACTTGTACGCAAGTCAGTTTCTCCCTGGGACTCTCACTCATGTAATCATCATTGCATGTATCGTGGGGGGGGGGGGATAGCAGTGGTAGTATAAGTAGCTGTATAACACAAGTATAAATGTATAATGCATATTCGATAGGCGATACACATATGAATTGGACGGAATCTGCTGTTGTGTGAGATTGGTGTACCTTCGTAGCATTGTTCAAACTAATAAAAAAAAACTTAATATAATTAATTTCTACGAAAAATCGACGGGAGGGGCACCGAAGCGTTGAAATTCTTAATTTTTTTAATGCAACGCCTTAAAAGTAACTACAAAGTAATAATCGAATAAAAGTGCAAACAATGCTGGCCCAGTTGGCCAATTGTTGAAACTCAGTAAGCGAATCGGTTGCTTGGCATTGGTGAAACTGCAAGTGGTGCTTCTTTTCAATAGTTAACCACTTGTCTGCTATAAAGCGACCGATTGTCTAATAAAGAGGCCAAGAATGGCCACAAAGAAGTTCAGCGAAGTGGCACCGAATGCTGACATCACAGGAATGTCGAACGGCCCAACACCGCAATTCAACGCCTTTATTATTGTACCTCACCGCTAACCTATTTCGAAATACTAAGTATCAGCCTAATAATTAAGGCTGATATCTCGAAATAGGCTTAACTGATTAGCAGGGAAGTACAATAATTAACACAATCATCACATTCAGAATTTCAGACGTCTGTTTCCATGGTAACTGAAACGTTTCCGAGGATAAGTGGTTCAGTAACCCGATCTCCATTTTTCTACATAGCAACTTTCATGAATGAATTTTGCGATGCCGACGCAACCATACATGGCGAGGCTCATGTCATATTTAGGAGGCAGTTCCATCAGAGAGGCTTCTATCGACCTCGAGTACCCTGATCTCAATCGGTCAAAATTGAATGCAATTCCATTACGAATCATCAAATTTTCATCCCAAGTACACAGTACATTCTGGTCGTAATATACCGTACACACAGGGTGTTTCAAAAATCAAAAGTACATGCTCCACAGCCAGTGATCACGTGATACTGATCACAAGATGAAGCATGAGTCATATGCGCGGCATGCAATGACGGAGTAGCCACTGGCCAGAAGCCCAGAACTGTGTCAGTAGGTCAATACTCGATCATAAGTTAATGCTTATGTCAGTGGAGGAAACAGGTCGCAGTTTTAACGTATGGGTGCAATCAACATGGTGAGTCACCCTGGGGAAGAATTCATTGATTCGCCAACTTTTATGGTTTTTCATTGATCACAAGAGTCGAACGATGCGCGAAGACAAGGAAAATTATGCGACGGAGAAAGAATGGCGCAAAATAGATGTACACACTCGTACTTGACTTGCGAGTTGCAATCCTGTATACTTGTGCACTAGGCACAGCATGTTGTAATTGTTGTTGTGCCAATAATGTCGCAATGTCAGAGCCTCTAGGTGAATTGCACCGAAATAAAATTAGAAATGCCTGGATGCCTCGTATTGTGCGAAATACACTCTGTACTAGTACGAGCGAGTGCTGCATGCACATAAAGATACAAGGCTGAAGAGCGAAATAATGCCATCATCAGCGCCAGTCGACATCAGACTTTCATAGCGACGCATAACTTCGGATTTTATTCCAAAGTGAGTCACGATTCACGAAACTCTGAAATTGTTTCCAAGGAAATAAGATTTTCAAGAATCTTGAGCCGATTTGAGGAATTCGCCAAGGTTTTCATGTTCGGAAATTAAACTTGTTCCACAAATAAAACTTGAGCTAAAATAGACGGCGGCTTGGATCACTTGACCCAGATGCAATAACACTGCACACGAATATTTCAACGAATCACTGAATAATGCATTCATCCCATACAAGGCAATGGAATTGCACAAAGAGCCACAAACATATCCAACTAATTAGTGAAACTAATGAAAGTATGGAATTCATGGTTTCATCAGATTGAAGTATTCTCATTATACGTCATTATTAATTAATTATGATGAGCTATGCACTAAGCTACTAATTAATAAAAATGCAAAACTGATACATTAATAGTACCATATCGAGAATAAATCTTTCAGTCAGAGGATACCTTATGAGTTATGACCGAAAAAGAATAACGAGAATGAACTCACCCTTCATCGTCGTCTTTGAGGCTCGGTTGCATCACCATCTGCAGAGTGAGCCCGCTTTGGGACAGGGGCCGATGTGAGGCTGCCCCACCAACAGACAGCAACAACTGCTTCTCGTCGCCACCGTGACCATACCTCGGTTGTTCGGGCATCAACTCAACTGACCCCTGCATGAGCTCATTGCTGGGACTGGCGGTGTTGCTATGCGCCCCTGAAGGCACCGGTGCTGGGGCTGGTTGGCTGCCGAACTCGTTCTGAGGGTGAGCGGCCGGCGGAGGAGGAAGACTTGCATTGGGACCGGACTGTGTGGAGAAGTCCTGTGTGGAGGCTTGTGGAATACTGTGAGTGGAAAAGTCCTGCTGCCCAGTAGGCTGAGCGGCCTGGGACGAGGGTTGGGAATATTGCTGAGGAGGCCCGACCGCGGGCTCTCCAGTACTGGGCACTTGGGGATGGAGAGTTGTCGGGGCATTTGAATTAGGATTTGGAATGACTGAGCCTTCCGCTGTGGCTATTCCGGCTGGAGCATAGTCCCCACCATTGGCTATGATTGTCTGTGCACCGCCCACCATGGGCCGAATGGGCTGAGGCTCCACAATCATGTGGGCCCCCTCTGAGTATACAATATTGGAAAATAGATTGGCTGGATCGTCCACGCCAGGCACGTAATGAACAGAACTAGCAGCACTGGAGTTGCCAGAGCCAACCTCATCAGGAAGCTTCTCAGTCCTATCTGTCACTTTGTCAACACCATCAACGATCGGTTTCTGTGGTGGATCAAGGAAATCCAAGCACATCCAGCGACCACGTTTAAACGGTTCTTTGCTTTCGATCTTCACAACTTTGAAGCGCGTTGATTGTCCTTCGTTAGGCTTCGCATCCAGAATGGGCTGAATGACAGCAGTGGTGGCCAGGAGGTGGCTGGGGGTCTGCGCTGATCCTGCAGTGTGATTGGGCGTGAGAGGGGCTTGGAAAGAGGCACTTGGAGGCGTGGACTTGGGCTTCGCTTCCTTCGACGTATCCTCAGGGACAAAGCTCTGGATGGTGTCGGTAGAGGAAGGGTCCTTGTCAATATCCGTCAACTTGGATGTAGAGAGGTCCATAATGTCCGAGCTCATGTCTTCTGTGTTGGTTTCATCTAAATCATCAACGCTATCATTCTCAAGATCATCAGTGAGGTGGTTGCCCATGGCCTTGGTAACTACTCTGGTGATCTGGAAGCCGCCCTTCTTTGGTTTGGGAGGGGTCTGCATCGGGCCAACAGGGTTCATGAGCTGTTGCTCTAAGCTCTTCTTGTGGGCGATGGGCCCCTTTTCACTCAGCAAGATGGAGTCATTGTTGGAAACCATGTTGATGCGATCGTTCTTCAGTTCACTGGAATCGTTGGAGGAGTGATTCAAGTGGTTCTGGATGCGAGGGTTTGTTGCCATACTGTATAACCAATACGGTAAGGGTGAGCGACTCGTTAGGACGAGAGTCTGGGAAGAGAGAGTACTGAGACGGTGTTCAGACTGACTCACAGCGGCGAGACTCTTTCCACAATGCGACCGAGGCAAATCTCACACAATCTCGATGTATGTCACCTTGGGACAAAGAATGATACGACACACACACCCATGATATATTTCTCCGATTCTCAACGGATTCCAAACCAGCCGAGAGTGAAGAATTATCCCAACTGGCGGAGAAACACGGCGCAGACTGTTCACAGCTGCGCAACCCAAAATGGCGACTGACTAAAGCATTGTGGGTAGAACCGATGTATTGGAAAAAGTAGCGACAGTTCTTTGTCTGTTGTCATGGTGTGTCCAAATGCATTTTTGCAATTTTAGCAACTAATTTCAGAATATATTTCAAAATTGATTAGCAAACTTAGCATCTGTAATATGGCGATTCCAATGCATAGATATCTTCGCATCCCACAGCTTTAACAACCTTTTTCGAAATAAATGGAAACAAAATGGCGGGTATTTTTCATATCGCTACTCCTATTGATTCAAAGATCGTCTGCAAACGCCGCTTACAACATCTCAGATTATTTTGTACCTTCCCTCAAAGATTTTTTATTTAATTTATTAACGCATTTTGTACTCACTGGTCGCTCAAACTCACTCCTTTTGAATCATTCAAAAGTATAATTCGACCATTGCGACGATCCAGATTATTTTCCTGATTATGTACGGCTTACGGAAAGCATATTCTTCCATAATAAAAAAAATGCGATCTTCATGAGAATCATAACGTTCTGTCTCAGAAACACGCAACGAAGATGCAAGCAACGAACCAAATTCAGTACATCAAAAGGATTTCTTTCGTGCAATTAAACGCGCCAGATTCGCCGAATACGGTACGCTACATGAGAAAAGAGGCGTTGGTTCCTGTTCAATCGGAGCTCAATTGTTCACGCCGTGGTCAAGTGACCAATTATAGCCATTCATTAAACCATAAAAATCAATGAAATCATTAATATTGGCAAGGTAATTCGGCTTAAACAGCGGCTCTCTTGCTCAACGAGCCTGCAGAACAGTGTTAGTTTGTGTACATGCATAATTATAAAGGAGTTCTGTCCTCTCACACATAATTCCCAAGGAGTCTTTGAACAATACAACCTAATTAATAATTACAAATAAATCAGTAAATTATTATAGGGTTGGACCCGCACGGTATGGCAACAAAAAGGTATTAAAAATGCAATACATGCGTGCTGTATTTGCATGAGGAAAACTAGTAACTATACCATTCATCACACTCAGCAGAATTTTATGCAATAAAATGACCAAGTTCAAAAAATAACTAAAAATGTAACTACAATATTATGATGAAATCTTCAAGGGAAGTCACATGATTCAGTCTTATGGGGAAACATACAAGCTGGCACAAATCAAAACAACCATGAATAAAATTATCAGTACTTCTCATCATTTAGCATATGAAAAAAAAGTACCAATGAGTGAACGTTTGGATGGAGATGAAAATTATTAAATAGTTTTAAAAATAACAAATACATGCATTGAAATTAAAATATATTGAAAAATAAAAATTGTTTGATTCTGTAACATGTAACAAACCTATCAATCAAACAACCATTATAGACCAAAATAACAGAGAAATACTGAACCCAGAATTCTTATATAATACAAAACAATCACCTAATGAACACATGGCGATTACATCACAGATCAAAAAGAGTAACAAATGAATGCTATGTGTCTCCGAATGCTTGTGTGTATGGCTTCACATCATCTACTTTATTCTCTGGGGCACTCTCTGGGGGCGACCTTTCACCTCCGATTTCTCCCATTTCGTGGTTTTCACTTTTTCCATATTTCTTCAACAGCTTTCCACCCGTATAACCTAAGCACCAGAGATATGCAATGCTGTATGACGATTGATATATCTCACCAGCCAGTCCGCCCGTAACAGCAGCAGCAGCTCCCAATTTGGCACCAGCCATTAAACCAACTGGACCCCCGACGCAACCGCCGACCAAGGCACCCGCCATGGGATACATGGCGTATTTCAACTTAGCTGCCTGAAACAGATGAGGATTATATAAACAGTATGCACGCATCTCGTGCCCTGACCATTGCAAGTGATTTGACTCCACTTTCCACGTTAGCAGAAGCAGCTTCAACATGAGATTCTATTTCATCAATTTGCTCCTGTTGTGACTGAAAACAAAATAAATATAGACCATCATTTACATCACAATCAGACTTACGGTGACTAAGCCAGAGAACTCATGCATCAATCCATTCAGATCAACAATATCCTACAAATAAACAGATTGAATGTTGAAAAATGGCAACGCTGTTAGTTATACCTCTTGCAAGACATTCAAAGATTTTTCTACTTCATGATTAACAGCTTCTTCATGAGACTCCGTTAACTGCAAAAGAGTCTCCTCCTCTTGCTCAGGACTCAGTGATCCTGAAATCACAAGATTCACATTAGTCATACGAGGGTTATTTGAAAATTCATTGGCCTAACATAGCAGGTGCACTACTAAAATTTACTGTAAAGGGAATATACCAGGTATTCCGTCATAGTTAATTGAATTAAGATTCGAGGAGATGTTGACCCCTTCTAAGGCTTCTTGGCACAAAACGACAATTGATCATTCGTGGCATTCAAGAAACTATCTTTATAAACTAATACTTGCTATCTTCCTATGAAAAGGCAGACTCAATCACAGCCAAACTTCAGCTTCCTTCGGCATTTTATGTCAAGTATTGTCGACGCTTTCTATGCTAGGCCGAAAACCTCTGAAGCAGCTTTCGTATATAAGATAAAAATACCTTCGGAATCCTCTAGTGTTTTGAGATCAGCATTGAGATCAGTGTCAATATTTCCATAGTGATCTAAGAATTCAACAGCCGAAGTGATGGCTTGCATGCGGATATCTGATGTTTTTTCATCAAATTTCTCCAACGCATCATCTTCGAGTCGACTCCTAGTTTGCTCCAGTTGACGGATGTTTGACTTGAGTTGCTGACATGTGCGCGAGGCATTGACTTGCTCCTTATCCAGCAATTCAAATTCTTTATTTTTCCTAAACTGTGAGAGAAAATATTTTCGCGATGGGTTTGTGAGTAAATGGAGTAGTACCTTGTGAATATTTGTTCGATGCTGATGTAAGCGGTCAAGATCAATCTGGAGGATTTTGATGAAGCGGCTGATGCTGGGTTCAAGGCGTTTGTAGCTGAACTTGACGTCTCCTTCCATTGACGCCATCACTCAGTTCTTCAACTGAATATCAGAACTGAATGGGATGAGAAAAAAAAAAAGAGATGAGGCATGAGGAGTAAACGATGATAGGGCAAGCGGTGCTGAAGGTAATATCTATATGCTCATATGGATAGTAACTAATTAGTAATTAGTCACATCAACACTTGTCATTTGATTTGACTAGCCTCAAGGTGACAGGTCACAGGTTAATCTCCTTCCAATCCTCTAAGTCTAAGGCTCTATATCAGTGTATATTGATAATTAGATAATCATCCCAGCAGATTATGGCTACCAAATGCAGATAGTCACAGGTAAGCCCACAAGAGTGCCTGAAATATCCGTTTGCATTAATTATTAAAGGGATGGGGAACTAAATTTTAAGTGATGTTCTATTGACTCATAGCACCAATTGATAGCATTCCGTGCCAAAAACATCATGCCTGGATGCAAGCGTAAGGAAATAATGCATTCCGAATATCGGGGTTAGCATTGCGCCTATGGGAGAATGGCTTCCATTGCGAAGTATAGGAGGCAAACGTCAGCTGATGGCTTGGTTTGGCTGATGGCTGATTGGTCCCGTTCCCCTCGTGAAGCTATCGATTTCAGCCAATCAGAGCAGATCATCTTCGCCATAAAAGGACATCTCTGTTGTTTACGAAACGAAAGCGCATGCGTGGTGCACTCTGGCTGACCTTTTTACTGTTTCAGGATGAGAAACATGGTAGGTGTCCTAGAAAATCGCTTGTTAAAATAAGAAAAATAGCGAAAAATATTTTTTGTTCGCGCCTGACTGGTGGCAAAATGATTATTCTATCTATTTCCGAAAAGAAAATAAAAAAATATCCAGGGGTTTAGTCGCAGGACACGGTGATATGACGAGGCCCATTGTAAAAGATGGGGAACTCGGTGTTTCATCACAGCTGCTGACGTCACGCCTAGTTAGCAATATATCTCCCGCGAAATCGTTAGCGATGATATTTCTTGTGTGGGCCAGGCATAGGAATCATTTTTGGTGCATCAAATAACGACTCAAAGTCCATTTTTAACCAGTTCTCCCTCCCTTTAAATGCACTACAATTGATAATCAGATCAGTTGAACTTAAAGGGATGGGGAACTAAATTTTAAGTGATGTTCTATTGACTCATAGCACCAATTGATAGCATTCCGTGCCAAAAACACCATGCCTGGATGCAAGCGTAAGGAAATAATGCATTCCGAATATCGGGGTTAGCATTGCGCCTATGGGAGAATGGCTTCCATTGCGAAGTATAGGAGGCAAACGTCAGCTGATGGCTTGGTTTGGCTGATGGCTGATTGGTCCCGTTCCCCTCGTGAAGCTATCGATTTCAGCCAATCAGAGCAGATCATCTTCGCCATAAAAGGACATCTCTGTTGTTTACGAAACGAAAGCGCATGCGTGGTGCACTCTGGCTGACCTTTTTACTGTTTCAGGATGAGA
>KB304239.1:644376-654742 GCA_000328365.1 Capitella teleta | reverse complement strand
TGGTGGATATTGACAGTGCGGTTTGTCTGTTGAATCGGGGCCAGTCGACCTCCCCTGTGGTTGGCTGATGCGGTCTGGAAGCCCCTCTGAGGTTGCAATGGAGGAGGAATTCGATGCACTTGCTGTGTTGGATGAACTCTCCCTGGAAATTAACCAAATAATTATAATATAATATGCGCATGACACGTGAATAATTTACTTGTTTTCTTTGATTTACTGTGATAACAGCAGCAAGCAACGATCGCGATGAGGACCAGAGCTGCTATGACACAGCCGACGATGACTTGCGTCTTGTATCGGCTGCAGAAACAACATGGCATATGACCAGAGGTAGTCTACACGACGTACTCACTCCGTAAACGAACAACAGTACTGGGCATATGGTTTACCACAGCAGTACTTGTAGTCACTCGGCTCAAACGATAAAGGGCATTCGTAGTTACCCAAAGATGTCCCATTGGCATTCGCCTCAACGTTCGTACAAAGGGTAGACCCTGCAACGAGAAGAACCTATGGCAAATGGCACGGAACATTTTCTAGACTCTTGAATTGTGTGTTGTTTCAAATTACCATGACCGTGCGACGTGCGCACTTTGAAAGTACACGTACAGGACAATGATGTGTTGATCTCAATATATGAACCAAGCGAAGAAGAGGAGTAAAAATGACTTGCAATCGTACCTGATAATAATGTGCTTGAATTAGAAAGAAAACACCGATTACCTCCCGAGTAAGTTCCTCTGTTCAGGTGTATTCCGCTCGAAGGTCTGTAGAGGAAGTATCGCCGATATGATGCTCTCGAGTACGAGCGACTGTATCGTGTAGGATACCTGAATTTAAGAGATTAAATTAAAGGTGGTTTGAGTGGGAAAGTTTGAATTGGTACAATAAATATAATAATATCATAAAGCCTTAATTAAGTAAGACAACGTTGCATGTTTGGTACAAAATTATTGGGAAAACATAGCTAGGTATAAAGGCAGCTTATATATATAATTATATTGACAACATTGCATATATTATTACATCGTGAATTGCGACACCTTCTGATTGCATGAATCACCTGTAATATGATCTGTAGGAATATGATCTGTACGTATACGCTTCATTGAGATCTGAGGAAAAGAAAACATGCAATTTCAATTTACAGAATTATAGAACAACAGCATGCAAGGAAAATGTTGTTGTCCCGTAATGAACGATTCACCTGCAAGAATGGCCACGCTCAAACAAAGAAGATAAATTAATTTCATTATCCTGCGCAGTAGAATCTATGAATCTGCACGCGGCAATTCTATTCTCACTTGGTTTTTGTTTGTTTCTCTGATATTTGTTTTTCTACCCTAGCTCTTGTTTGAGCTCCTTGACGTCTCTAGGATTTCAGCTAACAAAATAAATATTCTTGTTAAAGGGAGCAAACATTATTCTGAATATAAGAGACGCAGGGTTCTGGGATTGTCTGCGTTGGCAGAAATGGTGCCGGCCGTCGTGTGGCTGGTGTTGGATGTGTGCCACATATATACAATAATAAATAGTAAATATGTAATGTGTATTCGTGATGTAACTGAAAGACATACGTCTGGCTCACACTCTGAAAGATCGCCAGTTCACCAGGTAGAATCCACGTCAGCTAATTGATTGTTTTTAGGGTCTCAATGTTAGATAATTAGGTGAAAATTAATACTGTTGTACGTGATAACACACAAAATACAACATACTTAATTTAAAGACATACATGATCAATTAGAAATAGTAGAAATAGGGTTTTTACCCATTTTTAAAAGGCTCAGTCGGATATGAAATGCATTATGTGTTATGTAGTATGTACGCGTACTTAACAGCATCTCTAACAAGAAGCTCAACAAGAACATCATGCAGCTTATCAGAAGTCGCGCAATGACTATAACACTACAATTGGAGCGACCGTTATGATTGGGGACCGTTATGATTGGGGACTGCATATGGATGCACAGCGCTCACTTCACCCGAGAAAGTTTGTTGGATGCTGAATTTCAAGTCAAGAGGCAATTGAGCTGATATACTCATCGATCGACCTGGATGATCGTCAGTTGAAAGTGCGGAGGTCAAGTGCGTAGAAGGTTCAATTAATTATTGAAACAAAGACACGCGATTCCAGTTCAATCACGATTCGGTGTCGATGGTCCACAAAACATTAACAAGCATATCACGATCTTCAATCGGTCACCGACGCGATAAATCTGCAAGGGTCGTGTTCTTATAATAGTATGCTGTGAACTCGAATCGTTGATTAAGTAATTTCGACTTTGTTTGTTTTTGTTCTAATCTATTTCTTCGGATTTATAAATATCTATAGCTACTGATTCCGATGAGGAAACATAATTATACATTGATCTCATTTAACAGATAAATTTCAAAGCAACAGAAGTATTTGGACGTTCGAGGGAAAATGTATAATTATGATGAAATGATGTACACTTGTATATCGAATATATGAAAATGTTTCGAGTCCAATAACAATAGGAATAAAACGTAGTTTTAATAGCTGATTAATTGGATCGAAAATGCATTGGTAATTGCATTTGAATACTTCCTCATCTCATCTCAATTACCGGTATTTTAGTCTATTCTGTTCCATCTTAGTTTGATCGATATAATACGGTATGCCCTAAGAATGAATAATAATAAAAAAAAAACCAATTAATCAATATTCCTTAATTAATTAATTAATCAATTAATTAATAATTAAAATCAATTAATCAATATTCCTTAATTCATTCCAAATTAAAAACTGATCACGTACACGATATATCGATGACCTCTATTGCACGTGTTTGCGTAATATAATCACAACGCCAAAATTACAATACTATCCCCGTTATGCATTTCACTTGGCAGCTAACACGGTTTTTACTTTTTTTTTAACATACATTTACCTCGCACGCGTGCATAAATATGAATATACAGGTTATCTATTAAAAAAGAAAAGAAAACTATAAATTAGTTCAACTAAAATGAACTTTGTAAAAGTCAACCCCAGAATAACCTCTCAATAATGAATCGTGCAACAGAAGCTGAAGAAGATAAGATGAAAACGCGCCGCGTATAAAAGACTCCGGAGCCTCCAAGCGCCGTCAATCCAAACGAGTTTCGCCTGCATCGCCAAAGCAGCCGAACATTCGCCATTGATTTCACTGCAACCGAATCATAAGGTAACGACGGGAAGCGTCTGCTCCTGAATCAAGTTCAAGGCTGGGAGAAACATGGCTTCTGCTGCGGGAAAGGTTGTCAGTGGGCTGAGGACATTCCGTCCTTTGTTGAGCGGTGAGTGGTGTGTGCTCAATTGATGAGTATGTTGTGGAACTAGAGTGTTAGGTGAGTGTGACTGAGGAATATCTAATATATTGTGGTCGTATTATTATAACTTTGAGCCTTCCGCGTTCAGTGCTGGAACGACATTCATGTATTCAAGTGAGGATATTGTCATTGGGAATGAATATGGATTAAATGAATCTGATAAGCCATTTATTCCGCATTTAATTTGTGTTTCTAGTGTACAGCTCTGTGCACGGACGTGCAGGTGTCGTAGACATAACCTAATTGCAATGACCCGGTCACTGCACACTGCACGGGGTCACGGACCGCTGGCTTCGGCATCATCGTGTTTTTGCAGCGAGCATGTGTTCAGTGTTGGGGTATATTGTTTGTAAGGGTGTACGAGGAATGCGGGTTTGAATAATTCATACGTCAATCGAGAGTGCTCTTTTTGACAACGACCTGCTTTCATGGTTCCCTGTGTGACATGCCACATCGACCGCCTTTTGCCTTTTAATCCTCATCAGTTAGCAATACGTGGGATCAGACCGCGGGTATTTTTTTCCCTTTTCAGGTCCTTTTGAATCAGGACTCTTTAAAATAAACGGGATTGTCCTCGACGAAGGGATGAAATAATAAATAAACAGAGTGAGATAATTAACGAAGGTTACGAATCATAACTAACATACTAGTAAACATAACGATTGAGCTGATCGTGCGTTATGAATCGTCACTAAGTGCGTTATGATTAAGATGCTCACAATAGTGCGTTATGATGCATTGGCTGACCCTGCAAGTTGGCAGTATCTAATAATCTCTTTCTATAATGATTAACCGGTATATTAAAACTTGCCAAAGTACTAAGTATATACGTTTGAATGGCAGATGGCGGACACATTAATTCTACCATTGTTTTATGATGTTGGAGCTTAACCACACGCACTTACAAACCATCCAAACAGAACAAACAAACACTAGATCTGGCTCAAAGGAGTCTGGATCGAGATTACGCATGAAGCGACGCAATCCAGAATGAAGTGATCAGATCAAAACAATTTAGATCAAGAAATCTCATTGCTATAAAGCTTATAATGCATAGTTCAAAGTTCATTGGCAGAATTAACAAAGACAAGTCAGCCAAAATACTAATACCTGTGGAGTTAAAAAAATACTGGTAATTGAGCAGGGTCTAAAAATGGCAGCAAACAGGGAAGACTATATAGAAGGTTAAATGGCATCGAGGGGAAGGCGAGAAGGGTTTGGGTGAGATAATCCTGGGAGGTTATTTCATAACGCACTAAACGCATTTGTGAGGTCACGCTGCTCTTAATCATAACGCACTTTCCTCAAAGGGAAATAGATATGATTTCATCTCTGGCATGTAATATATATCGTATAGTATGGAAATGAAATGTAAGCACCGTCAAGAAGAAACAAATAGTTAAATATTAGTGACTCAAGCAACATTAATTGATGACGACACTTCGTGACTTCTTTTTAGTGGCTTTACCAACAAAAGGAGAGATTCTAGTTGAGCAAGAGAATATAATTAAGAGGAGTGTAGTGAATGCTTATATACTTGTTGATGTTATTTTTTGGTGGTAGGCCTAATTTCGACAATACAGCCCTAGCGGATGACTGCGTGGAAACAATTGGTGTTTCAGGGGTGTTCAATAACGCAAATGGACGACTCGTTAATTTGATTGTGAGCATTACAATTATAATCACCCTGGCACCTTAACATATACTACTACTACTAGATGCGATGTGGATTATCATACTTACAGTATTTGTGATCATGCAAAGCAAACGGAATGGCTGCTCTAAATTTGAATTTTATTTAGCATGGTGTCAGCAAAAGCTGTATTTCAACCATGGCTGTGAAACAATGGAAAACATTTATTACAAATAAAGAAATCAGAATAATAATAGAATCTACCACAATTGACGTTTGGAGACTGCTGAAAGCTGTATGGGTGCCACATATTTACTTATTATTATTTCATGCCATAATAAAGAGTAGATATCGCTCAGTTTACTATGCACTGGCCCTGTAAATTTGAAATCAAGTTTCATGGCGATTCCACTCATGCAAAAAAAAAAAAAAAAAAAAAAAAAAATTAATGTCATGCACTGAAATGTTATATAAAGATTTATTGCGATTCCAGTCACAATGACATAACATTGCCTGCTATATTCATAATCCATATTATGTACATTTTATTTCATCTTTTATTTGCTAATTATTATTTCTATTGTTTCTTGTAAGTATTGTTTCTTGTAACAAACGACTATTTATGTGCATGCATGCAAACAGTAATTAACGATTGTAACTTAAGATAATAATGAGAAGAAGAATTAATGTCACGCAACACAAATAATAATTATCTCTGATATGTCACTTGTTACTATGTGCTAATTAAACTCTATGCCATGCCATGATATGGCTGCGTAATGACAACGCACTCAACTGACTTGGATACCTCTCTTGTCCTTACAGGGTCAATTAAGAAGAATGCTGCCTTCTGTTTTCCCATCGTAAGTTTTTTTTTCAACATTCATTTAATTGTAATTAATCAATCTTTAAACCTGATTAACTGTTGAACTCAATTATATCTGAATGCTTTTGAGGAGATTTGGATCTACTGTATGTCTTTTGTGAATTGCAGGCTCAGAAATGTCAATCAAGAAACTTCTCCTCTTCACAAATATGTAAGTTCTTTATTTGGAAATATACAATATTATGTAATGATTTCATGAACATATATTATGAGCTATCGACCAATCAGTGTGGCTCTCGTATGAGCTAATCTTGCATATATTATAGGGTGGTCCAATTGAAATGGACGAATTAACAGCTTCAAATGGTTATTGTATAACACAAGAATTATGCGTTTAATTACTTCAAATTTTCTAAAAATAGTTACTGTTAAAGAGGACCTAGAATTGTTTAAAATGAATTGTCTAAAATGTTATTCATTATAGGGATTATAGGCAAAATTATTATCTTAATAGCCTGTAACTTCTTACAAGTCAATAGAATTAATCAGTGGATTCAGTCCTCTTTAATTTTTATCCAAGCTGTTTGAGGAGTTAATATCTGACTATAAATGCAGAACTTATTTACCTTCATGTTGGAAATTTCGTGGTATCCATTTTGAAGCCAAGCTGTAGCAGCAAGGCAGGTTGAGTTCTTGATGCGCATCTGAAAAGGCGACCTGCTGCTGTGTCACGTGTACACGGCATTTCAAGGTCACGTACCTTCTGAATATTAAAAAATAAAAAAACCACTCAAAGCTTTAAAATTTTATCCGCACATGAAGTCTTTACTGCTCCATTTCCCGAACTGAATCCCTCGTGAGAGAAATACTTCACGCATGAACGTACGCATTGAATCCACTTCCATGGAAATATTTTTCCATTGCTAGAACACTAGCTGTGCTGTCGCCAGACATAATTATGAATTCATGGGAAAAATCTTTCACGGTTTCATTGATCGAATTCTGGGAAGTAAATTATTATCTGAATTATTACACTATGTACAGAGAGCGGGCGTTATTCTGTCAGTGCAACTAGGTGCTTAGGTACGTGGACATGGTGGTGCCCTCATCTGTTGCGCAGTCTTTTCATTGCTCATTACTCTCATTACAGGTATGGACAAGAAAGTAGCGCTGGTCACTGGTTCCACCAGCGGCATCGGTTTGGGCGTCGCCCATGGTTTGGCCCAGAAAGGATGCAATGTGATCATCACTGGTTTCGGAGAGGAGGACGTCATCAAGGCCATCAAGGACGAATTCAAAGAGTGGGTTGTTTGAGATCACTGCTGCGGAATTACAATTGATACATTTTATAGGAAGTACCAATCGCAGTGTGAGTACATTCCCGCTGATTTGACCCGTGCAAGCGAAGTTGAAAGAATGGTTCGAGACGTGAAGGATTTTTTCCCCGGTGGAGTTGATATTTTGGTCAATAATGCAGGTGAATTAATTGATAATGCTTAAACAAGACTAGAACCCGCTTAAATTTTTTTTTTAGGATTCCAACACGTCAGTCCGGTGGAGTCGTTTCCCAACGACAAATGGGAAGCCCTCTTGAGCGTGCTGCTTACCGCCCCGTTCCTCTTCATCAAAAACATCCTCCCTGACATGCGGGCGAAGAAGTGGGGTCGTATCGTGAACATTGCGTCCGTGCATGGCGTAAGAGCGTCCCCCAACAAAGCGGCTTATGTGGCAGCGAAACACGGAATTGTTGGTCTGACAAAAGTGAGCGTGACTTCAGTACTGTTGCCTGGTATTTGATTTTCTCTTTTGTTTTTGTTTAGGTGGTTGCCTTGGAAACAGCTTCATCAGGAGTGACTTGTAATGCCATCTGCCCAGGATTCGTAGACACCCCAAGTGAGTCACTCAGCCATCATCTCCGCTGCTGTCGTTCATTAGCCAATCATCATACGAAGGGTAATTACTCACCCTCTTTCTATGATTGCAGTTCTGCAGGGTCAGGTGCAGACGCTCGCTGACAAGGAAAGTCTCAGTTACCAGGAAGCAAAGGTGCATATACTTCTTAGCGTATTGGATTGCCTGATAATTAATTGCGTTCTAGGGAAAATTTTTGGCAGCGTATCACCCGAGCAGGGAGGCAGTGGGCATCAATGAGGTGACTTGTGCTCAATTCTCTCTTAACATACCACATACCTTTAATTTACTCTTTGTTTGATTGACAGTTGGCAGAATTCGTGAATTTCGTGTGCAGTGAAAACGCCAATCAACTGACCGGGGCTTCAATTGTTGTTGATGGAGGATGGACCGCAAAATAAGCTGTTATTTTGGTCGAAGTCACTTCTACTATTTTATGCGCTGTTCATTTGAGCCCTGGGAACAACTACAGCCGTCACGACAATGTCATTCTCTGAATGCTAATCACACAGTTTAATTTAGGATGTTGTTGAACCTTTTATCACTACATTAAACAGTTGCGCCATTTTGTGTTTAGCACTTAAGTGAAGTTTAATCGTCTGAATTTCTGTAAAATTGTTGTAATGGGGGAACCGTGGAAGGGAATATTTTCCCATTTATTTCCTTGTTTCGTTTAAAGGGAGCAAAGCCGTTGTCGACGTTTAAAATAATTATATTGTTTTCTTAAATTTTCATGGCCATCAAAAAGAGATAACGAGAAGAAAAAGAAACAGAAACAAAAAGTATTTAATTAGTATTGCAAAGGAAATTCTAGTCAATTTATTTTCTTTCTTGAATTACAAAGAAGAATAAAACGATGTTCTGGGATACAAATCGTACAATATAAAAATCGAGCAAACATTCCTTCAAATTGGCGGATCTATATGCTATGGTGATGAACAACTTGTACTGATTTCTCGATGCAGCAACCACCAAAGAAGGCGAACATCCACCACAAAAATAAAGGCAGCAGAACCAAGAGCAGTAGCCAAGGGCAACAGGCACAGCACATGAAGCAGCAATTCTCACGTCTCCCTGACGACGGAGACATCCAGTGAGAATCAACTTCATGGATATCGCGTAATGTCTTTCTTGTGACGTCATCTGAGATCATCTTTAGATCTTGACCTTCCCTCGAGATGACCTGGTCAGACTTCAAATGCACCTCAGGGAATTCTTCTGATGCCACGTCAGTTTCTCTGATTCCAGGCAAATTTTCTTCAACAACGCTTTCGTTTACTGCCATCTGACTCTCAACGACTTTTCTTCTTCTCAATTCGGATTCCCCAGATTTCTCTAGGGATTCATGTTGGCTTCCCTCCGTCTCTTTATTTCCATGAGTAATTTGACCGATTTTATTGGAATTTGGAACTGCTCTGAAGCAATCACCACCAGAAACCATTTCAACGTTGTTGTCCAAACATTCTTTCCTCTTTGCTTTCTTCTTTCGTTTTTTCTTAAACTTAGTTTCACCAACAACAATTGGAGTTCTTTCTAAGCTCTCTTGTTGATTTTCATAATTATCCGCCATGCCACCCTTCTTGGTCGCCGGGAGTGAATGCACTCCCAAGTGTTCTTTCATGCTATATAATGTTGAAGATGTTTTTGTCTTTTTGTCTTCTTTACTATAATACCCACTTCTTGCAGAACTCTCAGTCTTGTCCCCAGAGTGAAGTTGTTCTTCTCCATATGTTTGAACGTCTACAGCTTGATGCAACATAGTACATCCTCCTACATCTCCAGTGCTACCTCCTTGGTGATCCCTAGTCGATGCCTTGAAACCACCAACTTCATCTTCATGTTTTGCGGAACAATCAATTTCTTCGTCCTCACGACCTTCTACTTTAGATTTTCTAACCTCAGATGCAGCATTGCGAAATTTGTCTTGTTCAGAACCATCTGGATTCTCATGAGCATTTGGATCTGTAGATTCTTGACCGCTTTCCAGTGTGATTTTGTCTTGTTCAAAGCCATCTGGATTCTCCAGAGCATTTGGATCTGTAGATTCTTGACCACTTTCCAGTGTAAGTTTGTCTTGTTCAGAGCCATCTGCATTCTCTAGAGAATTTGGATCTGTAGATTCTTGACCACTTTCCAGTGTGAGTTTGTCTTGTTCAGGGTCATCTGGATTCTCCAGAGCATTTGGATCTGTAGATTCTTGACCACTTTCCAGTGTGAGTTTGTCTTGTTCAGAGCCATCTGGATTCTCATAAGCACTTGGATCTGTAGATTCTTGACCGCTTTCTAGTGTGAGTTTGTCTTGTTCAGAGCCATCTGGATTCTCATGAGCACTTGGATCTGTAGATTTGTGACCACTTTCCAGTGTAAGTTTGTCTTGTTCAGAACCATCTGGATTCTCCAAAGCATTTGGATCTGTGGATTCTTGACCGCTTTCTAGTGTAAATTTGTCTTGTTCAAAGCCATCTGCATTCTCTAGAGAATTTGGATCTGTAGATTCTTGACCACTTTCCAGTGTGAGTTTTTCTTGTTCAGGGTCATCTGGATTCTCCAGAGCATTTGGATCTGTAGATTCTTGACCACTTTCCAGTGTAAGTTTGTCTTGTTCAAAGCCATCTGTGTTCTCCAGAGAATTTGGATCTGTAAATTCTTGACCACTTTCC
>KB304239.1:616624-639385 GCA_000328365.1 Capitella teleta | reverse complement strand
ATTGAAAGCAGCACGACGAACAGAAAAATAGTACGACATACCCATTGTAATCATAAATTATAATAGTATTGTTTTGTCACGAGTGGCAATTGCTATATAAATCCTGCCACAATTGTTGCGTAATAATTTAGAGATGTCTCCAAGGTATTTTTATTATTTTAATATTTTTTTTTTTTATAATTATTGCATCACTTGGAAAGGCCGTACGGACGATGCGTTTTGACCGATACAGTGGTTGATCAAAGTGGACAAAGATGTTTACGAAAACTCGTAGATGTAAACACCAGAAGTCGCTGGAAGAGATATTGTCCTTGAACTCTGACAAGGATGGCAGCATCCGAATATGCAGTGGTATAGAGTTCAGCAGTCGGAGTGTTACTGAGATTGGTGAAGGTGTTAATTAAAGCAGCGGATACTATGCTGCTAATGCAAGGCCGCGGAGAGATGCATGTATAATGCGATAGAGGGTGTGTGTGTAAGTGAAATCGCCATTTTTTTGGTAGGATAATTTGTAAAATGCGAGGAAAGTACTAGACATGAAAATAGGGTGAGTCGTTTTTATTATAGGAGTATAAAAATGTGTACAAAAGGTATGAAAATATTTGGTCAAAATATAAAACTTTGATTGTTCAGAAATAAATCAAAATAATATACATACACTGATGAAAGAAATACGAAAATCATGTGAACCATAAACAAGTCAAAAGCAAAACAGAGCTACTATCTACTGAAGCATGTATCGAAAGCCACAGTAACCAAAGCGAAAACAGGCTAAAATGAAAAGTCAGTTTGGCTGTAAAAAAGTAACGGCAAATTTGTTATGCAATAATTAAGGCAGCGGTCATTTCATTGATGACCAAAAGCACTGCATGGAGGTGGGTCTTTGAACTACTGACCACTCTTAGAGGCCGCTTTCTTGAAGGCTGCGAGGCTCATAATCTTCTTCTTGGCCGCTTGGAATTTGTCAAAGACCATTCGGTTCTCCTCTGGGATTTCCATTGAATTCGGGTCATGAACAATGACCGCTTTGACGAAGCCTCTGCGGATGGCGTCCCCAACGTAGATGGACTCATTGTCGCGGTTGTTCCAATATGCCCCAGTCTCCTGGCTGATGAGACCCTTCCTCACGGCCTCCGTGAAGCTGACCCTTGTCTTGGCTTTAAGATCAACCACCGCATGGACAGCGTACGTCTTGGTGACGATTTCCGGTTCAGCTACGTCAACCGCATCTTTGTCATACTCAACGATGAGGAGGCCACTATCAAGGGCGTCCGCCAGGTTCAGCACTGCGCCGGTGTCGGTGTTCTTGCAAGTGCCAGCTTGCAAGTCCAGAATATTGAGGTCTACGGCTTCTTCTATTTTCAGGCGACGATCAGTTCTTGCATCAATGACATTCTTAACTGTGTAAGGTCTGGATTCCTTTTGGGTCTTGATGGTAATCAGACCGACATCCCGGCTCTTCTCCTTCGATTTCTTGGTAGTCGTGAACTCGACTTTGATCAAGCCAGCATTCATGGCCACGGGAATCGGGTATGACTCATCAGTGGCCTTGTTTTGGTACGTGCCCTTTGATTGGTTGATGATACCAGCAGCAACCGCTTTGTCCAATGAGATTATTTCATCAGTACGAGTATCAACCACTCCTGAACAGAAAAACAGCAGTGAAATATTATCATCAATAAAAGCATTTCTCACCTGTGATGATAAAAGTTTTCTTTTCCTCCTGCTCGCTCGTTCTGAGGCTGTCTGCCTCGGCTGTCTCTCTCGCCGTCTCAATGTTATACGTGTTCCCCTCTACGTTCTCTCCATTGGGCATCGCATCCAGGTTCCCAACCATCTCCTGCTGAACCACCTCCTCTTGGATCTCCTCTTCCATCAAGACTTGGTTGCCGTCTTGTTTGTCTTTTCCATCGCCACCATCGGCATCATCATCAACCTTCAGATGCCATTTCCTAGAACAATATCAGAATAAGAACTCGCCACGTGAACACCAATCCTCACTTCAGTACTTCGGAGAAGTTGATAAACTTCATTTTATCAACACAATCGCACACCAACATGAGCTCTGGGTGGTTAACTGATTCCACGAAGACTTTGTACATCTCCCAGTGCTTCCACAAGTCCTGTCAATAATAGAACAATGCTTGATTTGGTTTGAAGCAGTGTGGATCTTACCTTGTAATACCTGACCAAATCATTGATGATCGCCACCTGAATAATCAGCACCTTTCCTCGTTTTGCTGCCTCCTCTGAACAAACAGAAGGTAACTCAATATGAACTCAGAGAAACGGGTTCACACCTTTGAACTTTTTGTCTCCTTCTTGATCCAGGAGCCAGCGAAGTCTCTCCATCCTTTGGGACAGGATCTGGTAATCGGTGTCATCCGTCCAGTAGGGTTCAAGGACGCTCTGGATTCCATCGAGCATCTTGCGGACGTCCTCCTTCTCGTTGTCCTCCAGGGCGCTGATGAGTTTCTCCTGGAGATTGTCCAGTTTGAAGTTTGTTATCTATAAACTATAGAACCAACCTCCTCGTCAGTCCATTCTCTGAGGATGGTCAACATGAAAGCAATGACCGATTTGCCGATACGCTTCAGGTTCAACGTCCAGGTGCCAAGCAAACCCAGTCTCAGTCTTTTGGGAGGTCAGGCATATTAGCTTTTATACACATTCGTCAATTCAGATCTTACTTCATCGCTGCTTGTAGCGCTGAAACGTCAGGAGGGGGGATGACGAAGATGACCGAAGGAACAGAAGTTTCGACGAAATGGATATTGCGAACAACCCAGCTGTTTTTGTTTGTGTTATCAAGCAATGTCAGTTCTTCGCCCTTTCTTATGCTGATCTAGAACAAGGAGTCATAGTAGACACCACAATAGAGTCACAACAAACGTACCTCTTTGGTTTTGTAGTCACAGAGTGACTTGATCGGTCGGAAATGGTCCAACCTGGTTGATCTGTCGTGTACTGGAATGATGGTTTTGCTTCTGCTGAACAAGTCGTCAACCTTGTATTGCCAATGGAGGAACAAAGACAGCGCCGCCTGCCAGGACACCAAAGGCAAAGCAGAAATGAGTACATATATTGGCAGAGGAAATCGAGAAGCTTCACCTTCAGATCAAAGAACACTTTGTTGACAGTTGGTCCATCAGGAACCTGAGGAAGATCCAACTTGCTGGTGTGGAGCAAGAACTCTGCTTTCTTCAAATCTGCTGGCATCCATTTTGCGTACTCTTTGGCATCGTGGTAGAACTGTAAGATATATTAAGTAATTAAGGTAATCAGATTGGATTGATTACCTGGTGGTATTCAGTTGCGTGTTGTAGATGTGTCTCTGAGCATTTCACAAGGGTGGAGAGCCACTGCCAGTTGTCGCGAACGGCTAGGATGCAGGTCTGTGGGGTGGTTACCGGTGGTGTGATGTTGAATTAACCAAGATTGTGTTACCTGAGCCGCTTTACCTGTGCCTGCAACCACAGGGCCATCGCCGTTCTCAAGTGTGGTATCAGACACCAAAGATGTTGCACAGTCAGCTATGTTAATGCTCAAAGTCTAAAAGTTGTAAATGAAATGATGCTTTGTTAACAGTCTGAATATTGTAAAGCAAACGTTGCTGGATATTTGTTCAGTGAAATCATGAAGTTTGACAGTGTTATTAGAAGGCGTAGACCCCAGTTACAAGGCTAAGATTTCCAGCATGCATTCGCATACATTAAAATGCCATAAACAGAAGCCCTTAACAGAGCTGGTTACCCAGGTAGGTATATTGTAGATTATTTCAGGTATAAGTATATTGCCGTGTAAAATATAACACTTAGTTGCCAGTTCTGTTCAACTCCAGAGCCGAGAATCATATAATGGAGGGAAAAATTATATAGACGGTCATTTATAATCGTAAAAATGAGTTGGGATAAAGCTCTTATGTTGGGCTCTAATGATTTTAATCATTTGTCAGAAGGAACGAGGACATTAAATAAAAAGAAACCTCACCCCAAAAGCGCTTTCTAATTTGGAAATTTCGGCAACATCCACGAGACACTCCAGTCGTTTATTTGCAGTCACCTGCAAAAAGAGAAAAAAACTCCAGAGATTTAGTACATCACTTAAAAAACCAAACTATTTTTGGCTCTTTTGTATATAATCATGAATGCTCAATAAATCCTTTGGTTTTATGTAAACTCCTGTCAAAATAACTTACTGTTAGGTTTTCGTAGCTTTCGTTGAGTGTCGCTTTCATTTCGTCATCCTGTGAACAGAACATATTATTTTAGGTTCCAAAAGCAACACAAGTTAACGACTGCATCACCATTACATGTCACGTTTATAGCCATAACAAAACCACATTTAAACATGAGCACTGACTCTGCTTAATGAAACCGCTTGCTTCAGGTCCTTCCCATAATCTCGGACGATTCTGGTTCGTTTCTGCTGTTCCTTCAATGCGTCCTCCACCGCCTTCCTGTTTGCCCCATACGCAGATTGCTCATGAACCAACTGAAATGGACATTGTACCAGTATTCATCATGTTTTAATTGTTGAATTTTCTGCTATATTTCGCTTTTGAGGATGTAAGATCAGCTTTGAAGTTGTGTTTGCCGAGTGACACACTTTTCAGCATGTTATCAATAGAGTAATTTCAGTTGCTACGTTGGAATGTTGGCGTGGCACCTTCATATCATGTGGGTCATTAGCGCTAGATTATGCACTCACTCACCTGTTCATCCGCCATCCACGTCAGGCAGGTGTCTGCTGATGAGCTGTTTGCCATTTTGTCCTGAAACAAAATCGACCTTCAATAGGTGACAAGAAAACGCCTCATACCAGGAGACAAGAGTGCATTATTACCTTAAGGAATTTGGCTAATTTGCAAATTATGTCAATCACTTTATTATTTGCTATCCAGATAGCAACTCATGTTCCACACGTCACTGTTTACAAGTTGACACGCAATCTGGCAATGAGCTGTCGTGACATCAACAAATGTGGTTTCCTGTTATGAAACCAAAGATGATTTTTCTTTCCAAAAACATATGATGCCATCACGGCATATATAGCAGCTATACAGGATACACTAGTTCCCGAGCTGTGACAAGTGGAAATCTTACATAATCGATGATAGGAACACAATATAACCCGCACAAATTTTCAATCTCGTCCGCACCAATATTACATAATTACAAAGAGTTGCCCATCGCGAGGACGGAGCCAACCTTGTTGCACTACTCACCTAACGCGCTGATCTCCGCACTGAAACTGACGACCAGAGAGCAAAAGCGAATTTTCAGCATTCAAGAGTGATTAAGTATAGCTTTTTTCGGCTTGATGCTGGAATGGGACACGCTGTTTGCACACGATTATATGTTGCATGCCAGCGTCAGTGATGCCACCATGCGGGATCAGATACGAACCAATTCGCACTTTTGAAACCAACCCTTTGCACTGCTGCATGCGTATACCGTGTATCGATTAGTCTTTATTGATTACCCGCCTTGCTTTTTATTCTTGTAATCAAAGTCATTCACGCCGCATTCAAATTTTTATACAATGCACATGGCGAGCTCTCGATCACTAACTTAAAATGTCCCAAATTCCTACGAATGCAGCAGGGAAGCATTTTAATTGTCTGTTATTATAACATGTTTTATGCTTTTAATCACTGCTATGCGTATGCAGGTCACGCATAAAACACAAGATGTTCAGCAATTTACGTTCGATGCTATGTTAAGCGCTTTAATTTGTGGATCTTGGTCAGATTTTCGCTGGTTATCTCATTTTGTTAGCAATTTGAGCCGATGTTTTCCCACGATTTTCGCTGGAAATAACTCTGCTGTGTCGTCCCCAGTTGACCCTGGTGATGTAGCAAACCCACAATGCACTTGCAGTGACGTCATTCAGCGGAATGCAATACAACTTCAGAGGTTTAAAATCGATGACATGTGTATGCTGACTCGACAGTGGGAAGTAATTTACATCTATTTGCGAGAATTGCTTTTTAGTGACATCTTCTATAAAATAGCTATGAGCTTCTGTTCTATCTATTCTTAATCTGGTAAAAGCTGTTGCCATGGAAACTAATTTAGAGTTCAGCACGACGCAGGCATGCAGAGGACACTGCATGAAACACCGTAGCACAGGATATGCCATAAACATGACAGCCGTCACTCAGACAAATGTTTAGGCTTCGAGTTGCCAAACTTACGACGTCTTTCAACCTCACATTACGGAATAAGATACCTGATCATTCAGGCCATGTCTTCTTTAATTAGTCTGACTATAGTTTCATGCTTTATCTCAAAGGAGAATGAGCCGTAAAAGCGAATTAAGCAGAGCCAGTGATAGCGTCTCGTGAGGCACCGGCGCACATTATAAATGTCTTAAACATTACGCTGACAGATATATTGTCACTGCCTGATTTCGCAAACATTTAGATTTGCACCTGCTATCATCAAATATGGTAATTACGAGACAATAAAACCCTAAAAATATGCCCCATGTTTCATTTTCAGTATCACGTCCTAGCTAGAAGACGATCGTGTAATGGGCACGTACGCATGAGACCAAAATTGGAATGGAAAATTGGAGTCTTATATATACAGAACTATATCGAAGAGATCTAAGGAGCTGCCCCCTACCTTCATAGTTCAGCAACAAACACATCTGGCCACCGGGCGGCGCCATGCAGCAATAAACCCACCTTCATGACGTCACGTGATCAATCAAGTCCAACACAACAAGGGAGAGTGATTGTTCATGGTCCTTTCAGCAAGACTCAAACTATTGCTTCTTTTGCTGAGTATTTCCCAGCGATTGCCAGATCCTGTGTTTCCTAAAAAAATTGGGGAACTGGTGTTGAATTTTTACAAACTTAACAACATCTGGGTCACACTCTACTGTCGCTTTAAGCTTCTCTCCGAGCTATTCTCATTTTTTCTCATGCAAGACATTTTTCCTATGCACTATAAAATTACTCAGAGTTTAAACGTGGGCGATTTAAACGAAAATGGGTCATCAGCGATCACGTCAGTATGCTTGCTGGTATCTTGTTTAAACGTTTACTTGTGTAAGTAAACGCTTAAACAAGTTTTATTTACATTCATTGGGGAACCAGTTTAAAGCTCGACGGTGAAATATCAAATTGAAAATGTAAATGACATAAGCTCAACCTGTATGCTATAAGTTGTTATGAGATTTTATCTGTTTAAGCGTTTGAAAAGGAAAATTTGATCTTGTTTGGGTTCGTTTTTCAGCTCATAACGTCTCAATGTTTGCAACAGGTTGTTTCAGATGCACAGGTTGTTTTTGTTGAATGCGTTTGGTTTATTCAACCACACGATGAGATCATGTGGTGTGCCCAAGACCAATTACATTAAAATATGCGAATGTCTTTACTAACTTTGCTGTGGGGAATTTTTGCCCCTTGCGTTTACTTTTAATAATCGGTCGCATACCATTTCACAGATTGCGGTGTTGTTGAGCGCATGTTTCATTGTGATGCTTATATATAGCATGTACATGTCAGCATATGCTTGTTATTGGTTCTCAATGCATTGAGTCCATACACTTTTATTATCTCCTTGTTTTTTCAATCGTATTCGTATTTCGCTCTGAGAAAACTGTGACTGAATGTTTAAAATTTCACCTTAAACAATAGCATAATCGAGAGCACAATCAAACGATATAAAATAACAATTTCATGCACCAAAAAACAAGAGGAAAACACCACAGAATGAAATCAATAATCAACCGAACTTTATTAAATATTCATGATATAAAGAGTAAGAAATTTAAATGCAGATTCAAGGCTTGATTGCTATATACACAGCAGGACAATCACGGCACCGAATGAATGAGGTAAAACAAACATACATAACAAGTCAATCATCTCTGTATCCTAATCACGCATTACCCTTGTGACGTATTAATACACGCCATTACTTGCACGGCAGGTATTTCGGTTACAAAAGGACTAGATCACAAAGCCATAGGTTTATATAGCATCTAATTATTCCCATTCACCTCGGGCTTCTTGGAGTGAGCTGCTTTCCGTAATGCGCTCAGAGCTTCCATTGGCTTCAAGATATTTCTCCGCAGGATGTTCATTTTGTTGACAACGACTCTGTTTTCAGCTTCGATGTCCATTGAGCTCGGATCGTCAACCACGTGACCTTTCAAGAAGCCGCGTCTGATGGCTTCAGTCACGTAGACCTTCTCACGAGTGACGTTGTGGATGTAGTTCCCAGTGTCTTTATCAATGAGCCCCCTTTTCACAGCTTCCTGGAAGGGAATTTTCTTCTTCAGTCTTTGATCAACGACCGAGTTCACGGCGTACGTCTTCGTCACGTACTCCGGTTCACCGTTAGCCGTGTTGTATTTCGCTTGGATCCAACCGCTTTCAATCGCGTTCGAGATCGACATGGTCTCGTTCGTCATGTCGATGTGGAATTCCCCAACTGCTGTGTCGATTATCTTGCGAGAGATTCCTTCTTCGAGATCGATGCGTTCTCCGCTGTTGGGGTCAATGAGTCCGGTGATCGTGTAGTCCGTGTCCTCCTTCCTCGTCTTGATGGTGATCAGTCCAAGAGCCGTGGTCTTCTCCGCCATCTTGCGCGTTGTTGTGTACTCGACCTTGATTTTTCCCTCGTTCATCGCGATCGGAATCGGCGTCGTTTCGTGTGTTTTCGGGTTCCTGTAAACGCCGGATTGCTGATTGATGATTCCTTCGTCGACGGCTTCTTGGAACGAAATGACGAGATCCGTGCGAGGATCGACGACGCCGTTGATGACGATTCTCTGCTGCGTCTCTCCAGATGTCGATGTCAGCTGATCTGAGCTGACTTGTTCTCGCGTGCTTCCACATCCACCGCTAGAGGTCTCTGTGTCCTTAACGTACGTCACTTCCTCTCGTGTTTCCACAGATTCGTACGTGACTTTCTGCTCGTAATACCTAAAAGAAAAACACAGTTTAATTATTTTGCAGATTCAAATTTTATAAATAAATATCCGATATTATAATTTCATGTTGTGTTGTTGTAACAATCTGTGCATCCCTGACCTGAGGACCAAGAAATGGAAATAATAAAAAATCCTCCTACATAAGGAATGCATGTGGAAGTGCAGACAAGCATCAAGTGTTTATGGATTATTACAACTGTTGAATTGTATGGCGATTAATTGATAGTTATGTAATAGGGTGCTACAGTTATAAGTGTCAATCACAGCCCATGCATATTACCCTTGCATTTCTGTGTCTCCATCTAGAATGATTTCCCTGCAGTTTAATGTGATTTATATAAACTACAAATATGTATTCATAACTCACTTGAAAGGTTTTCCAGATGAAATTGACTTAAGTTGTTTCCAAGTATCTACCACGTAGATAGGTCTTGAGGCCTCGAGGAGACTCTTGCGGTACAAGAACCATTGCTGACGGTACATCTGCAAAGTGAAGGCATGATTAAGATGTGTTCACTGAATACTTCATTGTGACAAGGGATGCGCGGAAAATGAAATTCACCGGATAACGGATACCGGATTTCCGTGCATCTCTGGCTACTTGTTACATACCTGATAACAGAGGACAGCTTTGTCGAGATTCGAAATTGTGTCAACCATCCCGTTGAGTCCGGCACCATTTTGGCCCAAGATGGTCAATTCTTGCTCAACGCTGTCATGGAAAAAGACGGTTAACATCATCACTGGTCACTGTGCGTGTTTAGATGGACAATACCTGTAGAGGTTATTGTGTAACACCGTGACGTCAGAGCGCGGTGTTTGTTTATTGGTGGCGTCGATAATGTTACGAAATTTCCCAGAAATGCGATCTCGAGCTTCGAGACTGATTTTTGGGCTGTTGGTGTCTCTCTGTTTAGGAAATCATTGAGCTAAGTGGATCATTATTTATTAAGTGGAACTGACCCATTCATCGGACAGTTTGTAGGAGCAGAGAAGGAGGGTGTCCATCAGAATTGTCCGGATTTTGCGCAGGCATTCTGTCCATGATGCAAGTAATTGGATTTGAAGCCTACAACGCAAGGTGGGTATTATGTACATAGCTCAAAACTCATGTAACGTCTAGTACAAACCTTTCGCTTGCTGTCAGAGCGTCGCGATCAGGCGTCGGTAGAATACATGACAGGGCAGGGATGTAACCTTCCTGGCCTTTGCGAGTCCTCACCTATTTTTAAGAAAAGAGACAAAACATAGACATGTTTATTTCTGTCATAAAGCATGGAAGCAGAAACCGCGTAATGATATATAATAGAAGAAGGTATTATTTTCTCACCTTGATGCTCTCAGGTTTCGTGGCGTCCAATACAGTCATTTCCTCGCCTTCTCTCACCCGGAGCTGAAATTAACAAAATCATGAGTAACAATGTTTGGCATTGATTTAAAAGGTATAGTAAATGCAACAGAAACACAAAAACAAATCAACGGGAAATTCGATTCGGAAGTCATCATGTGCAATCAAGTACTCGGCATCAAATAAGACCAGAGTTCCCCTGAGTATCATTGCAGCTGGATAATTTTAGCCACAATTGGAGATACACCCATTAAAAAATACAATCATCCCAACTATTCGACCTAGATTTGTCAGAACATGAGTGATCTACGGACCACAAGTTCACAAGTTCACAACTATACTTCATAAACAGTATGTGCATGGTCTATATAATAAACTTATTTCTTTGTCGCTTCTTTAAGAAACCCCACGCTCCTTTCATTAGAGTTTCTGTGCGATAAAAGCATCTCAGTATTTCAATATTCTCTCCTTTAGATGTCTCCTACTTGAAGGTTATTTTCAATCAATTTTGCAGTCAGCAGGAATGTTTTGAAAGCCTTATAGCGCACCTCTTTAGTTTCGATGGAGCAAACTGCTTTGAAGACCGTCGATTTCGTTAGCGTGTGCTGGTTGATTTTGAGTGGCTGGATGTCCTTGCCTCTTTTTGCCAAATTGTTGACTTTCTCTTTCCATTGATTGAAGTTTTTGGTCATTTCCTACAAAGAATGTAAAGTGTTATTCATCAGTTGAGGTGTGTGGTGTACAGAGCCCTTTATGTTGTTAATGAAGCAGGTGTGCCATTGATCACACTCAGGGTATTTAAATGGTTTACACAGCAAGGCGGACCTTGATCTTTAAGCATGC
Source organism: Capitella teleta (assembly GCA_000328365.1). Classification (NCBI taxonomy): domain Eukaryota; kingdom Metazoa; phylum Annelida; class Polychaeta; family Capitellidae; genus Capitella; species Capitella teleta. The sequence goes on along the minus strand of KB304239.1, from coordinate 628,242 downwards.
ACGTATACATGTATATGTACAATTAGGCTCATTATCATAATTAGGAAACCCAATAAATATGCTTTATTTACCTGTGTAGTTCTGAAGAGAACATCGGGTGCAATAGGACTCCTGTCCTGTCTGGTCTGGTGGAGGTTCTCACCCAGTCGGTAGATGGATTGGTTCATATCATACTCATACTGCAAGACGTCCGAGAAGAACTGAAAAAAAGCAATGAATGACATGATTGAGTTATTGAGAATATGATGGGATTACCAGTCAATTTCCACCAAACAAAACATTAACACACGCAATCGTATATACATACTTAGTCGGTATAATAAGTAAGTTGTCAAGAACAAAAATGCACGATTTTTGTGTACTCACATCACAGAAGTCCTGCGTGGCGCCCGCCTGTTGTAGAACCAGCATGCATTTCTCCTTGACGTTCTGCAAGAGATACCAACATGGTGTCCGTGAGACAAAAGACAAGTCGACGTTATCCGGAATGAGGTCAAAATTAAGCTCAGACATAACACACGAGACGTCCTCAGGCAACGACATCGATCTGGCTGCTATCGATTTTGTATTGATGACGAGAGCGAACCGTTTTCAATACATGAAGATGCTACAGGCCGCTATAATATATCCCTCTGGGGGACAGTAGGGGGCCGATCTGTGTATGTCATGCCACTGCGCAACGCATGTAGAATAAGCAATTACCAAAGAGTTATGGCACCAGTATCATAATGCGTCTCAATACAGAGAACAATCATGCTGTTTTTACCGAAAACATTAGGATTTATGCTCCAATCAATTGTGCAATATTCATAATATATCCTCGAAACATTGCAGGTCATAATGTACTGGTTAAATTAGACCAATTAGTAAAGTCAACAACAGAGAAAAATATATCTCAACTTGGATAATGATGAAGCGTGGGTGTTGTTGACGAGTGCGCGCAAGCAGAGCCTACAGCGCCACATTGTTCCAACAACGCCATATTGTTTATAGGTAAAAAATGTAACTTCTGGTCAGATGATTCATGATTGACGAGGGCGTTGTTGTTGACTGTGTTTGTTTCCCGAGGCCACAAGGAGTCAACTCCTTGTAGCTCTCACCTGTTTTTACCTTTTTAGCTTTCTAATATGCCTTATGATCATATCACATGTGGGTTCTAATGAAAGCAACACGTAACATGCTTGTGACATATGACATTTTTATATGATATTTTTTCTTCCCTTCACCTTCTGTTTCGTGTAGTATGCAGGTATGAGCAAAATTGCCACCTTGAATGGTTAAACGACTTAAAACAGCACCTTTAATTTTAGGCGGCCCTGGATCTCATTATAAGAGTTTTATCTCTGAAAAACTATACAATGTAACAATCGACATTTTTGTTTCCATGCTCTTTTTTCAATTAACCCCATTCTTCAGCTCAACGTTTACACCGGAAAAGCACACTAGAAAACATAGCATTCAACATTGCTTAGCAGCCCACTCTGTATCCATGGTTACATGTACCTAAAAAAGGTGCGGTAATTGTAAGGTGATAAAACTGTCACAATTGCCCCAAGTGGCCATGAGCTAAAAGCGACCAGAGTGATACCATGCCAAATATAATAATCAATCAAGTGATAGCAAGTAATCTCAAAAGCATTTCCAAAAGGAAAGGCTTCTTATCACCAACCAAAACGTCATACTCACAATGCCGTTGGATTCGCCTTTTGGGCTGATAGGAAGCATGTTGAAGCCGCAAGGACTCTGAAATCAACGAATTTAGTTTAGCAACGGATTCAAATTAACAAAAGCAAAACAACACCTGAATAAGAGTGTTTCTCATTTTGGATGTGTTTTGGTCTTTCTCCGTGAATGAGAAAGAAAATACCCGCTCTTATATTTATACCTGGCCGTGTAATGCTGTTTATTTTTAGTCTTTACGTTTAGTTATTATGAATTCCCTTCGTTCATATTTGAATTGTCGCATGCTATGACCGGCTTCCGGAGGGCAATTCACTTTTTCCATGAAGTGCGCGCCTCCACCGACGCAGTTCTATTTTTAGTGCGCTGTTTCGGAGTCCTTCAGGCGAGACTGGCTGACGATCAGACGAAAAAAAAAAAAAAAAAGGAAAAAAAGGAAAAAGTTTCCTCTCGCAACAAGTGTCTTTTCGTCTTTCTGAACGTGGATTCGTTCCGCTTGTGAATTCAATGGACCGTGGCGATTTCTAGGATTCGTGGTTTCCGATTCATGATGACGTCAAAGTGACGTCACTCTCAGCGGTGTTTCTATATTCCAGGATGTTGTGTGTGTGCGATCATTTGCCAAGCAGGGGGCAACTCGGGCCACACCTATTATCTAATTGAAAAGTAAATTATGCTCTATACTGTTGTTTGATCTTTGTACAGTTATATAAGTGATGTTCTTGGATTTCATTTCAGCAAGAGCATTAGACCAACGGAGATTATAATGATTAGGTATGAGCTGGTGTTATACCGACCCATCTCTTATTTCCCGTGGCAATTATTACGTTTACTCAAGGCAAGTCTGTTATACGACGAACTCATTGGAACCCAACAGATCTTCTTATAAGAAGTCAATCAAGATTGAATATGTCATTTAAGGTTACCTTGTGGTCCTGGCCACGGGCTCTTATTAAACAGGGATGCATACATTGGCCTTGGTATGCATGCATCTGCCAAGCTAGGTGGGCGATATTCACCTGCGCTCGTGCCTGTCATGCATTAATATGACCTCAACGGAGAGAGTTCAAACTCAGTGTGTATCCCAGGTAAACACTTAAACACGATTTAAATGGTATACGTTGGAGGATTAGTTAATAACACATATCATATCGATAACAAAGTGCTGCTTTCTCCTGGGATCTTTGTGATCATAAAATACTTATAAGTCAAGAGTTGCTTTAAATCGATACCTCAAGTTGAGTGGGTGTTTTAAGGGGCTAATGAATTTCCGTTTGCCTCTCCTTTGAACTTACTCAGAAGCACCCTCCTCGTGCACGTAATGTTCTCTCTTTAGAGATCGGGATACGCAAGGGAAGGGGGGTTGGGTGTAAGGCCGTAAGTCGGCTTAGCGTCATGTGATTTCATGGAAGGCCTAATTGTCAGGTAATAGAGCAACAGGTGATCTCAGAGTGCAATATGCATGTTTACAAATTACACGTCATGTTTTCAACGCTATACAAGGGAAGCTAAGAGCTTGTGTTTTATTTCAATCGATTCTCCTTAGCGCCATCCGCAACCCACATCCCTTCTTCCATGGAAAACCGTCTCGGACCCTTTTTCCCTGCTCCACGATGCCCTACTTCTCTGTGGTTTATTGTTTCGCCTTATTTGCACCGAGATCAATGAATTACATGTTTGTTGATATTGCATCTTGTACACAATCGATGATTCGCTTATTGCATGCGATGACAATATCAGTATATATCAACAGGCTGAATTGATGAGTGTTATTCGAGTCTTTTTTTTTTTTTTTTTTTTTTTTTTGGGGGGGGGGGGGGGGTTGTGATCTCAATTCAAACGCTTTGAATTCGTAATAAATATTTGTCCCACAAAGTGATACAACATTAATGCATGCAACTATAAGGCACAACATCGAATTAATTAACCTAGGCGCATATGGAATTAACATGATGTGATCACTTTATCGATTTAAATATTAAATATCCCGATTAGCTGATAACTATCCACACAGTTGAGTTAATACTGTTAGCACCTACCTGTGGCCGTTAGTCACCTTCCAGTACAATCAACATTGAGAATTCCTCGTGAAGACAAAATACGATCACGTGATCTTCACTACCAGCCAATCAGAGAGCGTGACACAAGATAACCGAAAGAGTGCTTGATGAAGCAAATGTTGCAAATGATGCTCATCTCCAAAAAAGGCCTCCTTTTATATCGACCGCATCGATGCGCGCCACCAAATTACATCTGCCTCTCGATCTAAGAGGAAATTTTATTCATCGTTTGTAAATAAATAAAAGCGAAGCTGCTCCATAACCAAAACTCACTTTATCCGGTTATCGTTATTCTGAGAAACACAAGTGATGGACCAATTTATCAATATATTATCGTATGCATACGAGTACATATGACATTCCTTCTGTTGTTCACACGAACTGCACTTGGATGACCCTCTGGAGTTGGATGCGTTATCTGCTCAATGATTATTGGTCATGTATTCAGACCACGTGGGCGACGTTTGGCGTACAATCTGAAGCGCCTTGGTGTCGGCGCCTTCGTCGAAGGTAGAACAAAGAAAGCAAACTTTATTCAATTTTATATATTATTTATGCATTAGTAACAATGCAACATGACTATATATTTCTATCAATCGAAATAAAACACGGCGATACTAGTAGTAGATATGTTCACAGTCAAAATGTATGTTTATATTATTAATAATAAGCTCATAAGAACTAGAAACGAGTCAGTCATAATGCACCTAATTAAGTCCTCCAGATTATATAGGAAGCAACGCTTGAAAGTAACAGTTGAATTTTTGGTTTATTGTCCTCGATTATTGTATATAATTATGCTTAGTTTATGTGCATGCACTTATCCAATGCCGGAAAAACGCCCAAAATGATGAATGAATGTAATGGAAATATGAGTTGGCCATTGGCTGAAAGATCTACGCCAATCAACGTACCTCATGGAGCAAAACATGCAAACGAATGAAAGGATGGCTACTTATAGGGTCAAGATAAGCAGAATTAAGGTGCAGCAATTCGGTTAAGAATCATTGATTGGGTATTTGAGATAAAATCAAATCATCTAGATTAAATGATAGAAATAGCATTATACGATGCGAGATTTACCATATTATTTGTTGTTGCTGTCATGTCTCAGATCTGTATGTGCATTTTTTATGGAATAATAATTTTAGAATGTGAGACCCCATTGAGTTTCAATGCAAAGCGTTTTACTCTGGTGACACTAATGAGATCGGATGTTTTACGATATTCTGCGTTTTCTCTGTTTTGTCGAGTGTTGCTCAATTACTGTTGCAGTCTACTTGACCCTTAATTGACGTTTGCCCATTAGTCCATTCAAATTAGTCCCTCCGCCTTAGAATTAATTCGTGAACAGCTCATTGCTTGCCGCCAGCTAAGGTCACTGGTTCAACGAGTAACCATATATGCAGTGCCTGAATCCTGGATCTTAATAGCTAGTACCTGTACCTGAGCTATAACTTACCTGAAGTTACCTCTATGTAAATCAGCCCAATTAACAACGATCACGTTCCCTTTCTGATTGACAATGAAGGTGTGTGTGGACAGTTTGACCCGAGGATGACCCATATTCATGCACATACATGTCGATTTGCTGAAATTGCTCGCTCATGCAAGTGAACAAACATCCTGTATCTAACTCAGCAAGGCGTTTGCGGAAAGGGGTTTGTTGCGTCAATGGAGCCAGTTATCCATTATGTAACCAATGATCCCAGGCTTGCTTACATCTCATGGAAATTAACACCAGTTCCTAATAGATATGGCGCAGAGAATGAGATTTGGCACACCGTGCATGAAGTCCATTATAAATGCGGCTCATGTAGGCCATTGGATGAGAAGTCGTAGCAATTAGGGTGAGGAGAGGTGAGGCGAAATTCGGGTTAACGCTCTCAGCTATAAACAGGTTAATTCCAGACGAATGATTCCATTGTAAGTCTTTCATATTTATTCACGGTTCGTGTACGTGAGTTTACGTCTTTGTACAACGCACAGTTAATGTGTGTCTTTTATATCTTAAAACTGATACTAAATTATTAATTATGAAAATGCGGTGTTTCATACCGGGCACAGCGATTGAGATAAGCGAAAACAGATTGAAGTGTACAATTAAAGTCGTAGTTAAAGGTCATAGGTCACAAGTTTAGTTCTGGATTACCGACAGACAGCATTATTCCAAGTGACTGCAATTTTATTTAAGATTTTTCATCATTATCAGGAATTATCTTTTTTTTTTCTTTTTTTTTCTTTTCTTTTTTGTCATTCCAATTAATGCGCGCAACAATGTTGCCATGGAAACACATGCGTTCCCAGTTTGAACGCTAAAAATAATATATAGTCCCAAGTCTTCGGAATGACCTGTGCAGGATTCAATATGACTCGTTCAGCCAAATATTATTAACGTAGAATATATTTTATTCATTGGTACATGTGGTGACCCTGCATCAACGGTCACTTACTCGTATGCTAGAACTAAGCTTAAGACACAAACATATTAATCATCAGAAATGTTTGGGTATAGACATGATTGTAACAGTTTTTATATAAGAAAGAAAATTTGCATCACATGGATACCTCAAAGAAAGCAAAAAATTCTCTCTTCGGACTTCCAAATTTCACGAATATTATCAGATACCAACGATGCGTGACCTTTCAGAACATTGCCTTCTAAAACACTGATATACTACTATCATGCACCTTCAAACGTTTGCCTGGAAGTTCAATATGTAAAGAACATTAGACCTCGCTAATTGTCTTCATCAAACAATTATGTATTTCCCTAACGATATCCTTGTTTTGGTGTCATAACCCATCATTTTTTGCAGTTTTGAGATCTTGGTTAAAATGTGTACAATTTGTGTCTTGCACAAGAATAACACACATACGAACTACATTGTAATTTGCCTTTTTTTCTTTTTCTTCTTCTTTTTCTAATTAATTTTTGGGTCTTTCTTATCATTTGATTTTTGATTTTTGATGATAATGATGATGATGATGATGATGATGATGATGATGATGATGATGATGATGATGATGATGTATTATTATTATTATTTTGTTGTTGTTGTTGTTGATTGTATACCACTTAGACCCCGGAGCAGATTGTAATTAGCCAGAATCGGCTGGCTGCAGTAAAAATGACCGGCTTGCTGCTTAAGCCGCTCCACCAATCAGAGATATCGGCTCAGCATTGTGATCGGCGGCAAGAAGCGCGGCTTGAAGTGGCTTAATTGGCAATGGGTGCCGCGGATTCCATGCCTCAAAAGGAGAGAAGAATTTTATGCTGTATGGTGTCAAATACTTTTGAAAGTCAAGCAGAACACCTATGGTGACTTCGTCCTGCGCAAATGCTCTGCTGACTCTGTCGACAATACTGATATCAGTGCTTGTGTTGTGTTTCTGCCTGGTTGGAAGCCCAACTGATGGAAGCTAGGGGAGAGAACTTTTTTGACCGACAAGTAATCGTACAATCCTTTGTGGACTAGTTTCTCCGGGATTTTTTTAGAACAACGCCAAGAGAGAAATGGGTCTGTAGTACTAATTTCTTTCGGGGAACCTTTCTTGAACAATGGTACAATTTGTGCTATTTTCATTTCGCAAGGCACGGTTCCTTCTGAAAACGAGAGGTTTAAAATGTGGAGTAAAGGAAAAATCAATAGTTTAACTAATTGCAAATAAAATATTCGAATTCCACTAATTTTTCACCATCAAAAGCAATGCATGTAGACAAGCAGTGTTATGAACCATGCAAGTGTTATGAGAGGCCAATACAAATAATTTTTGGCCTTTAAATTCTGAAATGAGGGTGCAGTAGTGCAATAAGTTATAATACATGTAATACAATCAATCAAAAAGGGTAGGATTAATACCAGGTAGATAGGCCTATCAGTAATATACAAATAGCTAGCAATCAGTGATCCTCTCACGAAGGAATCTTTTACATTAACCCTTGTACGTATATAGACTATATACCGCACATCCTATGTCAGGCCGATATCTTTTGGGACAACCCTCGTACATGTGTGGGCATGCATACAATATATGACACAAATCATTACATTAATATTAATGGAGCAAACTGAAAAAATTCTGCTTCCATAGATAGCTCAGATAGCAATTATATAAACAATGCCATAGACACAATAAAGACTTGCACAAATGATAATTTCTTATAAAAGTTATAAGAATTTAAAATATTTTGATTGAATCGGCTGAGAGCCGCTAATGACAGTGATCGGCTGATAGCGGCTGGCCGATGGCACCAATCGGCGGCGGCTGGCTGGACGGCCAATCGGCGGCGGCTAGTACATATCTGCGGCGGCTCCGGGGTCTAATACCACTTTATGTGAGTATGAATAAAGATATGTATGAGTATGAATAACGGCCTATCCTGAACCTCACTGCTCGAGTGAATGTGTACAAGAAACGCGTAATTTTTGCATGGACAAGTGATGGTCCACTGCTCCAAGGTCACTATCTAAATCAAGTTAGACCATTACGATTAGATTCTAAAGTAGATTATAGGTCGCTGGAGAGGTGTGCTTTACTCAGTTAGTGAAATGAGAGTTCTGTTGTTCCAATACGGATCGAATCCATCCGTCCATTCGCACGTGTATATTTTACTCCACACCAGAATGAGATACATTACAACACTAACAAAATTGGAGCATTGATCGTGATGGACACCCAAAGCAGCGATGCAGCATGCAGAGTGCATTGTCTTTCATTGGCCGTGTATGGCCATAGAGTAATTCTAAACCCTGCGCGCCTCCTGACGTTGCCACTGCCGCAGGTAGAGCCTGCAAGGCACACCTGACGTACGCGTGTACTGTACGTATATTAGGGTTCGTCGCACCAGATACGGCATCAGAGCATAATTCCAGAGATGGATAGGCATGGCTTTTCGCGCAGAGTCCTGCCGCCCATCCCCACATCTCGCGTGTGTGAAGACTTTGCGCCCCTGGATATCATTGAGCCGCCAGTGCAGAAACCCATGCTGGCTCTACCGCCAATCGGAAAAAGCCATCTGATTTCCATGAAACCTCAGCCTGTGTCCTACGAATCCACGACGCCGGTCGCAAAAAGGAAGAAAAAGAAGAAAAGGTCAGAGCTAGAACCGGAAGTTCCATGGGAGCCAAAAACGCCTTATGAAAAATACCTTAAAGCCATTTACCTGGCGGATAAAGGTACTCAAGACGACAAAGAGCTCGTTACGGACATCGCTCGGAACGGGAGACACAAGCAGCGTTTTAATCGCAGGGATATTGACCTTCGACCTTATGCGCTCAAATTGGACTCCATCACCGATCAAACGCTGCACTCGTTTTTGGAGTCAGCAGTTGTTTCATGTCGGCGCGATGCAATGGTCACTGAAATGGAATGCATGGCGATGTCACACATCTACTTGTTCATTCAGAGAAACAGCCTCATGAACATCCTATCAGATTTTTGAGTGCGATTCGACGGGGTGTTTGGTGCAAGTGGTCTCTCGCTAAGTGAGCTCATAAATGTAAATGTACACCATGCGTGTATTGTCGTCTTGGTTCACCCGGGGAATACAGCAGGAGTTTGTATTCAAGACGCTCTCCTGAATCACACGTCTCCATGAACGGTATGGGCAATGATTATTGAAGATCGCGTGCTATATGGTTGCCTGCTTACATACCTTTAATTGTCTGCCAACGTCAGAGTGAGTCATTATGTCAGGAATTATGACTCTCCGTAGAATTTGACGCCTTTCAGGGAAGACAGTTCGGCGTCGTGTTAAAAGTTGATAACGGATTATGTGTTGAAGTGACTAACAATTGAATTTTATTGTGATTAGTATGAATATTTTGAGATGTATTCATGTGAAAATTGTTCCATTATTTTTATGAGAAGATTTTCAGATCAAGAAATGAGGTAGATATGTAAATGGCACACATTAGGGTGTATGCATAGGCGGCGTACATAGGGTGTTTCAAAAATTTATTATTCTACAAGTATACTGTAATGTGAGTTTTCCAACCTTGCGTTTAGTTATTAAATGAAAAAAAAAAGCATCTTCTGTGAAAGGATTCGCTGCATCCCAATATTATTTCCGTTTATAGGTGAAAAAGCCTGTTGTCAGATATTTAAATATAATTATATTATATATATAGAGTGGGCCAAAAGTAGTATATCTACTACATGTTTAAAACAAAACTCTGAAATTCGCTAAAAAGTATCATTTATTCCAGAAAATAATGGCCAGGTATGGATTGACTATGTTATCCTGCGCCTATGTATGCAAAGAAATCAAATAAAAAGTGAATTTTGAATGAGGGGGGTAGATTTAAATGTGAGTGGTGAGTGATTGCGAAGAGAGCAAAATCAGACGAGCCCCTAATCTCCTGTATGGCGCTTCAATACAAACTCTCTGCTTTGTTTTGATTTTAGGAGATAAAAATTAGTGCTACTGTCACAATAGCACTCTCAAACAAAACAATAGTACGAGAGCGTTGCCTTTATTATGAGTTCAATGAAGCTTATCCGTGGTCCGGTGCCCTGTTTGCCTCCAAAAGTGGAAATCTCGTAAAATGATGAGTGCACTCTATTAATTGGGATAAATCGGCATAAATGTTGATGAAACTGGAAAAGAGATGATAGGAATAGCAGCTTGACATGTAACACTAACCATACCAAGTATTTACTTCTCTTAACTTTGTGTAATTTTCACACTACGATCTGTTTTGTAACACTTTCTCAGAAATATGCATAGCACCAATGGAAAGCATTGAGATCTTTAACATGGAGTAGATAGACTACCGGGTCACTTTATCGTAAATATTCCAGAAACAATGCATCTTTGACGCTGTCTCTAAGCATGCGCTTTCACGTTGGATCATGCCTCATAGTTCATGACTTAATTGTTGTCAGATCGACGCTCAAATTGAGAGATTTCTGATTAAATTTAGCCCTAAGCAATGCAACATATAATAATATATTATTCTCGTCCAATTATCTGGCGACTAGGTCGACATAAAGGGTTCCCATTGATGATTGCACATCGAGTTTGACATAATGAAGTTCAGTTCAGTCCAGTTCACAATATTATAGTCTTTTTGTATCAGGACTTGTCTTCAAATTAAAAAAGTAGCAATGTGGCGTCAAGAAAGTCCAGCCTTCTCCAGAAGGTCCCTCAGCTGGGTTCACAAGGTCTGGACCACGTGGGTATTCGTCATCTGATATTCCTGACGTCACCATTCTGTCTCCGCTCTGCTTCACTAGCCCGAAATGGGCCAAGGTCCTTCCCGATGGGTTGTGCAATACTGGGAGAACAGTGGAAGGCAAAGTAACCTCCCAAAGTTGTAAAAAATCAAGAGGCGTTGCGAAACCCCGCCATCTTGTACTTGCGCCAATCTTTCATGGGTATGAAGACATTTCATGAATTAAGTCACGAAGAAATCATTAGGAAACGTAATGAATATAGCCCCTCTTGATATAAATGCGTTATGATTTCGACTAAACTTGATTTCTGTGTGTCATGAAATTGGGTGAGCCATTCGATAGGGAAATATGTTTTGCAATATCTTCCTACTATGGTCATGCTCGTATGTCTTTCTAAAGGAAAATGCACCCTTACTATATTCTCCTATTGCGGTTATACTCGATTCTCCCCTTTTTCAAATCCACTTACACGAACCCAATTCTGAGACAAGCGCTGCGCACAGATGCTGCAAGGAAGCAGTCGTAAAACCTGTGATGACGAAAGGCGTACCGCCTACAAGAGCAAATTGTATTTGTGAGAAGTAAATTGGTTGCAGATTAAAATCGTGAGAAAGACAACTTTAAAAAGTACGCTTTTCTTCGTTTCCTCATTAAATAATAAACGAGTTAACCACTTAATGTCGAGGTAATGAGATT
>KB304239.1:584755-597337 GCA_000328365.1 Capitella teleta | reverse complement strand
CAACTTCATCTCAGAAATCACGACTGCTATACAAACTTTATCTGCAGAAATCACGACTGAAATATCGCCAATTTCATCTACAGAAATCACGACTGATATACCACCAACTACATCTGCAGAAATCACGACTGCTATACAAACTTTATCTGCAGAAATCACGACTGAAATATCGCCAATTTCATCTTCAGAAATCACAACTGATATACCGCCAACTTCATCTACAGAAATCACGACTGATATACCGCCAACTACATCTGCAGAAATCACGACGGATAAACAAACTTCATCTGCAGAAATCACGACTGAAATACCATCATCAGCTGGAACCAATGCTGCCATATTTTCGTCTTCATCAACTGAGATACCCTTAACTCTATCTGAACAAACAACATCTGAGGCTACCTATTGGTCCACTGATATTCCAACAACTTCCCTCTCACCTGAATATACCACAACTGGTAGTACTTCCGTCACTCCACCACCAGCAGGTATAGATCTATTGATTAATTATATTTTGCAATATTGTATTAAGTTTCATAAATATTTATCAGGAATGTTTGGCCAAAAGGAGACGGTCATCCTGATAGTGACCGTGTCATGTTCGGGCATTATCCTTATCTTCCTCTTCGTCCTTCTCCTAATCTTTCAGCCAGTTGTTTGCTACCAGCAACCTTCCAAGGAAAAGGATATGGAAGAGAAATTCATCCAAAATGATGGACAGGTCAGTGCTGATCAAGAGAAGAAGGCAAACTGCCTATCTCCTAATCGAAATTACTCAAAACGACCAATGGCACTACTCATGCACAGCGAAAGAAATTATTTCGTAGAGATAAGCGTGATCATTCACAGAAAGTATCAATTTGCTATGATACTAAACAGAGATGGATTGTAAATATACGTCAGCAGGTACATGATTATATCTTATTCCTAATTCCTAATTCATGCACAGACATCATGATATTAAGCGTGCACTAGCTATATACACGTATAAAAAAAGTAGCACCAAAGACCGTATATTCCAAGACGGTTCGCTCGAGTATTTCTCTATGGCTTGCTTTGTAATTTTAATCCTAGGGGATAAATTACAGGACTATATAACTGTCCAAGTCAAACCGCATTTTGCAACAGTGCATTGTTTTGTGCTATTTCTAGTGGCATTATGAGTATCTCTATGTGCTTGCAAATCAGAGATCAGCTCAGATACCAACGCATGTGGCGACTTTGATTCGCTAAAGTCCAGAACTATTATTAGCTGCAAAAGAAACACGACTCTTTGGTTATGCCAACACCACATTCCGGGTATTGCACAGACACAAATTTTCATGTGTAATACGTTGTACCACTTATACCACATTTTCTTAAAATTTCAAAGACAACAATTGAAATTAACCTGGTTTAATTGGAGGAACAATCGACAGGAATCAAAATAAAAACGTTCGAGTTTCATGGTCAGATATCCTCAGTCCTCTGACTCACAATCCAAACACAAATGAGAGTATTTCGGGACCATATTTCCTCGCAACCCTGCCCTATCTATCAAAGTCATCTTGTGGTGGGTGTACTCAAAATAATGTTCACCAGGGTTCACGGATTGACTGCGAAAGAAACTCAATTTTGGATCGCGAACGGTTTGAAAATGAAGATAATAGACTTGTGCCCCTGTATAGAATATTCTTGTTGATCCAAAAATGGATTAACTAATTATTAAGCCATTTTAGATCGACGCGTTTCTTCTGCGTGCATCTAATTATACAATGAAACGATTAACAAAATACGCGAGTCCTGTATGATCTGTAAATGTCAACGCGGAACCCGGCTCAGCACTGTTCGGTGCCCCTTCTGCTCTGATTTCACAACATCGGCCGTGTTGGCCTCCTCAGTTTCCAAGTTTTTCGTTATGAGTTAACTATAGGTGTACTAATGGTAAACTGTTTCAGATTTCGGAATTCAGCAAAACTAACTCGATGAACTACGAAAATAATGAAAAATTCTTCATCGACAATAAAATGGACAACATTGACATCGAAGAAATTTCGCTTGGCGATGTGCTCAAAGTAAAGAACATCGCCAGCGAAGAACAATACAACATCAACTGGGAGACATTCACCAAAGCCTTCGCAATTGATAGAACTCTAAGCATGGGCAAAGAAGCGTATCAACCTGGCACGGTGAAGAATGGATCCATTCTTGGACGTAACACTCTGGATTATAGTGGTTTCCAGAATCCCGCAGATATTCAAGGACGCACTAACTTTGGCAACTTTCATGAAAATTGGGAAAAAATAGGATCCGATCGAGGCGGAGCTTCGTCGGTTTGAATGTTGGGATGAATGACTGTTTGCTATGACCTCGATATGACCTCAAATTGGGTCTCTGTTGAAAACCTTAATCATTCTCCGTAAATTGGAATGCTGTTTTATAATGGGGCAAAGAGTGAGAGGAATTTAATCCAAGGAATACCTCGAATTCACTGTAAAGAAGATCAAGCATTGTGATGGATCCCTTCTCGTAGATCAACTCGCGCTCCATGTTGTGTTATTTCAGAAGGTGGTGTCCATTGGGCGGAATTATAAATTAGGAAACTGCATTCTAATGAGGTAAATGGCCATGTTCATTATCAGCATCGATTACGAGTCATTTTATTGAAAAAAATTCGCTCGTGAATCATTGTGTCCTCATGGTGCTCATAATTTACGAATTCTGTTGTTGTTGTTGTTGTTGTTGTTGTTGCGCAATCCGATGTATTTTAAACTGGTTTATAGTCAATCAGGGCATTGATTCTTATCGGCCTTTTGTTTTATTATGATGAATTATCTTTGTTTATTTGTGTCTAACCATTTGACTTAACTACTATGTCTAATGCACCTCTTTATCAGCAAAGTTATTGGCAATTGAATAAACATCAATCTTATCTTGTTTAACACCTTTGGTGGTCGATTATGCATATACTTTTTAGGTATAATGTAAATTCAAGTATTTTAATGTTTCCTATTGCCCCTCCTTTTTCTAATAAATATAACATTTAACACAAATAACCTTTCTGTACATCCCTAACCACAAACACAATTCAGCCCTGATTTTCTTTTGGCCAAGGTGACCCTAACCCTCGCACAACACTCAATAATAAATGCCGACCCTTTTTCATCATGATAAAGTAATCGTGATGCATTCTATCAAGTGATCATCAGGAGTTATCTTACAATTGAATTATCACCACAATATACCTCTGTACCACTTCCCGGTAGAAGTAATCGTGTCAGACAAGACTTCACTAAAACATGCTCTGATGTTTGATATTATGATATAAGCAATACGGGTGTATAGAAGACTCTCACACATTATCGGCTACTAGGACATAATCAAACGATAACTTCGTTGGTGGAGCAAAGAAATTATTAGTTCTAACAGCAGTCTAGATCTCTACAATGTCTGTGTCAAATGTCAATTTCTTAAGCACTTTTTCACGAAGTATGGACGCACAGGTATTGAAGAAAAGGTTTGAATTACCATACAATTTAATGCCTCGAATATTTTTATCATCCCCAAGGTAATATTGTCATCCAGTAAGTTATAGGCCCTACCTCAGATTTGAAAAAAAAAAAAACAAAAACAAAACAAAAACAAAACAAAACAAAAAAACAAAAAAACAAAACACCCCGAATATTTTACAGCCAGTGTGGAATATTAACTACAAGTCCTCGACATGAATTATTTAAATCTTGTAATTTTGATAAAATTCGGTAATCAATTCCAAAATACGTGTAAAGCGAATTGCAAAGATATCCAGCCTAGTATAATATAGTAGTGACAAGGGCAAGTTTGGGTTTTTCCGATTGTTTTCTGCTAAAGTTATTTCTTATTTCGCGATAGAATCTTAAATGAATGGAATGCGGTCAACTTACTTCACAACCCACTTAATTCAGGTTGAGGGTTTTGTCAAAACAGACGCTAATGTAACGGACAGCAGGTTTGGGTGAAACTTTAGCGCTCTGACCTCACTAACTGCAAGAGAGAGAAGGGCGATCTTAGATAAGTATCGTGACTAAAAATGATCAAATCAGTCTTGGCATCAGTCAGCTTGAGCTCATGTTGATACATAACTGGACTCAACAATCTTTGGATACAATCTTCAAGTAGACAAACAACATCGGGTAGTTGTTCATGTTGAGCGCTCAGGTAAACCCGAAGGTTATCAGCATATTGATGGAAATGCCGGGTTAAGGGTTTCATATCTTCCAGAATGCCGGTTTTATTTGCACATTTATATCAAATTCTGTACTTCTCGTAGTGAAGCATTCATCGCGTCTTTTTGCTGTTGTTGCCGTTGGCCGAGAAGGAAATAACCAGACATCTTTCGGTCTATCGATCTTGATTATTTCACGTATTAAGATATCTAATAGAACAATCAATTTATATTATATCCATATCTGAAGTGGCATAAATACATTTCTAATTCGAACTTGAGAAAACAAAGGGTATAGTTCACCAGCTTATCAACCAGGAAGTCGTCGTTATACGTCAGCAAGTGGTACTTAGAGGCCAATAGAATGTGTCACTCAAGCATAAAAGTGCTCACTCGCCGTATTTTATTCTCATCTGTCTATAAATGGGTGTTGATGAGGCAATGACTACAAAGAGGCGATCTATTTCCTACTCACCTGCACTCCGATCGAAGAGAGGTCCAATTAACAGATACGTACATACAATGGTACGAAGGGTGTTCGTACAGTCTACGTTTGACCGAAACGTTATCGGCCTAACGTAGACTCGTTATCTCAGAAAGCTGTACAGAGTGCCGTAAAACTCCACCCATACATACATATATGTATACATACATACTCAGAAAGCTGTAATTTGGTCTGTATGCGTATAGAGCAGCCTTCTGGGTGATTATAACGGCCTCTAAGTTTCAATGAGAGACACGTGACTGCCTCGATCAGACGCCCATTTGTGTGAGTCAGGGTCAATATTAATTTTCGTCAAAAAATCGATTGATAATTCCTACGGCACGCGATATTGATGCGGAGGCAACTTTAAGAAATGGGCTTCATCTAGAGTAAATGTGCACCTGTGCTAAGAAATGACCTCGATCGCCATCAGCCACACCTGTTTTGAGAACAGAAAGACTGCAAGTAAACCTGGACGACCCCAGGTGTCGAGGAAGAAACCAGATGAACTACATATTGATTAAACGAAGGACATTCGTGTTCGATGCAAATATAAAAGTAAGGCAGGTTTTGAAAGTGATCATCGGCTTCTTGTTGCAAAAATGAAAACCGAATTGAAAACGCTGAAAAGACCCCAGTGCTCGTCTCATCAAAATTCCATCTGAAATCTGGCCCAAATGATATCCTGTTGACAGTATGACCATTTAATTGGCTCTCTGGAGTGTTCAATCTAAGAGTTTAGCTTTCGGTTACTTCAACTCAGCTAGAATCTCCAGGTATTATGTCGGGACATAATTGTGTTATGAGGACCTCTCTCGGTCAGAAATAGCAAGGACTATCATTGTACACAGCATCAAAGGCCTGTTCATGAAATAATATATAAAATTATGGCGGAGAGAGATAAATTTTAGATCCAAGCTCCGGGTACATCAGAGTCAAGCAACTTCTCGCACATACCTTACCCAGGTAAAAGCGAGTAAAATTCGATTCACCATCACCACCCTGCCAAATACAGATGCGAAAGCTGAACAGTGAAACTTGAAAGCTGAAGACGAGAAGAGAGTGAGTTTTTGAAACGAAGAACTTCGGGAAGCTTCTACGCGCATCTCGTTCAGAGAGAGACTCACAAAACGGGTATCCTGAAAACGAGGTGAAAAGACAGATTGAACCCCAGGAACATCTGCCGACAACAATAAAAATTAGAAAACTATAGGATGGCTTGGCTATATGGTCAGAGATGCCTCTCAAAGACAGTAATGCAGGGCGCCAATGAAGGCAGGGAGCGAAGAGGGGGACAGAAGAAACCATGGAGCGATATGACGTCCCAGATTGGGCAGAGTAAATCCTTAAATATTTCTGTGTCTTTGAATTTTACAGTACGACGGAATATAAGAAAGAGCAGCTTTGCGAACAGCCCACCCTGGAGCTGGTCGCAGGTCGCAAGAATCCTGTGATCAGAGAGGGGAGAATGGTATGACATCTTTGGGGATGCTTGGTCATAACGTGAAGCCACATAATATTACGTTATGACTTTCAGTCCGTTATGTTTACGAAGCTTAACAAATAAATCGTCTGCTAAATAACTGAAGTGAAAAATTTCTTCTGAGACACAAATCGACTTCCGTTGTAAACAATGTTTCATAATCTCAACACGATGGCATTGAATTCGGGTAACTTGCATAAAGATTCCAAGCCAGCGATACATAGATTACACAAGCATCAGGAACAGATTTCTAGCCAACTCATTCGGCATCAGATATTGCAAATCAGGTGGGTACAGAGCTTACTTCGCTATTGTGATCAAGTTTGATCAACTGAACTGATACTCATACTGAAGTCTGAAAACTGTATTATGTATACTATTACTTAGCACAGAATGACAGATTCTCGGGCGAGGTCTGGAGACCCATTGGGCTCGCTGTAGTATGTCAGCTAACTATTACTATTACTATTACTATTACTATTACTATTACTATTACTATTACTATTATTAGTACCTAGAATCACACTTACTAACTAGCCACTAGTATTTAGTAAGTGTGAATCTAGACGCAGAGACGTTTCCATCTAGCACAGATAAAATCATAAATCGGGCGAGGTCTGTAGGACCCCTCGGCCTCGCTGTAGTATGTCAGCTAGTGTGAATCTAGTTACTATTATCACTAGTAAGTCACTACTACACTAGTCTAGTGTAGTAGTCATTGTTGTGACTTACTAAAGTGACTTAGCAGTGGCACTGAGTGGGAGTGGCAGTATTGACTGTTTCTGTGGTTTTCCAGAACTGCCACTTGAAATTGTGAATCCTAACCCACTCGCTACAGTTGGGAAACAAAAAAGGAGCATAGAATTTAGATCATATAGGTTGATAGCTAAAGTAAGACTTGTAAGAGTTACGTAGAGTATGAATGACAGATCATAATCTCAAAGTCTGCATAGTTAAATTAATTATATCATTATACATCATACAGTGATCGCTCGATCATTTAATCGCACCGAAATGAGTCGCTTGTCGAAGATTTTCAATCATGACTTTTCTTTTCCATTATACAGCAGGTCCAATTTCCAACACATTGATCATCAGATGCAAGTTTTTTTTAATTATCTCGAAAGGTTTCGAAGTTACAGCCATTGGAACTGATCAATCGTCAGCCCTAAATGATCATTAGCAGTCTATTATTAATTTCCAATTCATTCATTTACCTTGGTTGCTGTTGTAAACTACAACTTTTGGAGCAATATGTATTTAATTAATGTATACCTAATGTCAGGTTTATTCAACAGCTAAGATTTTGATGCATTCGATTTGTGCCAACGTTAATATATGTTGCTAAATAATAAATAATAAATAGTATTAAATACATTGAGATAATTGACCTTTCACAGGGTTTCAAGAGGATAAATCACATGCATGTCGTAATAGATGATTCTTCATCTGGGCAAACATAATTATGATTAATGAGGGTGATATATTATAGAAGTTGCAAATGATTCGAAAAGACTTCAGCGCATATTATCCTGATTCATGATTTAAGAAACTCATCCTTGATATCATTGCTTACATTTTGATAACGCTTCTTTCACTTCAGTTCTCATCAATGTTTGCTGTGAAGACCGTTGTTCCTCTTCTGGTCTTTGGCTCAGCATCCGTGTGTTCTTCGCTTTTTGTTGCCCGATCTCCCGCTGACATTTTCATCCCTTTCAGAGCTGAGTGCTCAGCTCCCAAGTAAGATTTTCTTTTATTGCATGCACATGTTTGCATAATATGTTGATTTAGCCTTACATATAGGATTTTTGTTACATATGGACGTGTTATGCCACACAGAATTCTCTTCGTATATATAATTGTCATAATGACAAACTTTTTCAGTATGATTTCGCAAGCCGACAGAGCCAAGCATGAGGCCCTGTGGGGAATGTTTGTGGCGGACGCTATTGCGATGCCCGTGCATTGGTTCTATAATCCATACGACATCAAGCGATCTTACGGTCAGTGGCTCTCAGGATACGTGGCACCAACTGAGTCGCACCCAAGCAGTATCCTCAACTTGTCATCAATTGGTAAGTTTGTCTTTGAGATCAGCAGGAATTTCTCATTTGTTGTTGTTTAGGTGGAAGTGGAAGATCGGGAAGCAGGAGAGCATCAAAACCAGTGGTTGGAAATGTGATTCTTCACGATAAAGCCAAGTACTGGACGTCTGGAAAGAAAGTTCATTACCACAGAGGTTGGCTGATTTCTATTTCTGTGTCGCCTGAATTCTGCTAGTGATATTACATTAAGGCACAAAGGGCACAAGAATATTAAATCTCAAACGATACAGTAGTTAATCGCTTCATGATTCACAAGTCACAGCTTGATTCAGGCCTTGGTCTTTGTTTATTATCATCATTGTTGGTGCTTCCATGCAGGAATGTCGGCTGGCGACAGTACATTGAACGCACTCACCGCATTAGAAACCATCAAAGTTATGAACCTTGAAGATGCGCATTGTTCATTGGACTTGGAAACTCTGCAGGCAAAAGTCATGGAGAACTACGTGGATTTCATGACTAAACCCGGAACGCACAACGACACTTACGCTGAGTCATTTCACCGCCTGTTCTTCAAGGAATGGTCCGAGATGGAATCACCCCCTCGCAAAGGGGAGGACATTGTGCACATGGCTAAGCAAAGGTGACCTTTAAACTTTTATAACTGCGATGTCACAATCTTGCTTCCAGGTTTCGCTCTGTGACCGCTCACTCAGAAGACCACCAGATAGCGGTCATAGGAGCGCTGGTCGTGGCAATTCCTTGGGTTCTGCATTACTCACACAAATCAGCCGATGAATGCGCCAACGCTGTCGTTTCATCCCTGCAGTTAACTCACCCTGCCCCGTCCTTGATGCCTTACGTAGAAATGTACTCACGTCTCTTGCATTCGGTCATCAATGGAGCGCAACTCAAAGACCAGGTCATTAAGTTCATCAGCTCTGGCGTTCTGGGCAGAACCAAAAAATCTAAAATCATCCAGAATTTTGTGGACGAAGCGCGACAGTGAGTTATTTTTATGTTGTGAAGGTTCCTTTGAATGATTCCTGTTTTCAGATATTCTGATACAGAATCCCGTTTGATGGTGTATCAGGAGGGAACGTCTACTCTCGGCAGCGCATGCTACATAGACGGTGCTGTATCTTCTATGTTGATGTTGGCACTTGGATTCCATGATGATTTCTCTGGTGGCGTCCTAACCAACGCCAATTGCGGAGGTACGTTCTCTTTCGCTCATTCTTGCACATTTTGCTTGTCAGAGACAGACATGGCTGCCTTCATAGAAGTTATTGATTCAGTGCTTGATGCTGGTAAAGGTGCATCATTTCTTTGATCAATCATTCATTGCAGGTGAGAACGCTCATCGTGGGGCTGCCCTGGGCGCTCTCCTAGGCGCAAATGCCGCCATCAACGGAAAGGAAATCGCGTCCAAATGGAAGGAAGGTCTGATGTTCGCCAGGAAACAACTCAATCAAGCAACTCAGAAAATCTGAAATATTTGTCTTTTAACTATCTGAATTTCTAACATCTATTTTTTACTTTTACTTGTTTCTTTTATACAATTTGTGCGTCTGTTGGTGATGTCTTTAAATCGCAGCTTCTGCATCCGGATGAGAATTTTAGGATTGTGAAAAAGTAGGATTAAAATTGAGGACCACAGTCATGTTTTAAAATCTTCAAAGTTTTAGAGAGTTTGTTGAATCTAGAAACTGCAGTATTATAAGTCAACCTACTCTGATTTTAGAAATGCTTTTTAGATCCTCGATAATGGAATGATAGAAAATAATTATTAATAATTTATAGAAAAAATGGGTAAAATTGAAGAGAAAAATTAAGATTACATGATTCGACTGTGTAAATCTAGTTTAGCAACAATCCATTATGCAAGATGTAGATATTGAACCCAGTCTATTTTGTTCATAGTTGTGATTTCATGCGACATATTTCCTCATTGCACGCTCTTAATACGAATAAATTATGATAACCATTTTGTGAGGTATCATTAATCCTATGTCTTCGTGGTACTTCCTTCAACTGAAATGTTACAAAGATATGGTTGAGGTCTTAAATCACGAGTATTACAAGCAATCTGCTTATAACTGAGCTCGTTGTTCGCACGTGGCAGCGATCCTCATGCATCTGCTTCAGATGAATTCAACTGAAGTGCGTTTATGTCCGTGAATTGATGATTTCTGGAGGAAGCATTTCCATCTTCAACCGGAGCTGTGTGTTGTTCACTTGGCGTACATCGTCATGGCGGATGCGTACAAAGTACTCAGTTTTTTAAAGACAAAACCCGAGGAACACGGTTAGTGTGAATGAATGATTATTTGCATTGTTACCTATACTCTCCGCTGAATTAAATTTAATCTTATGCCATTATGATTATGTCATGGGCTGATATTATATGCACCTCCCTTGACGTGTCGAACTAAAAGGTTGGCGTTAAGTGACAGCATTTTATGAATATAAATGAATATAAGCCATTCTGGTTTACCAAACGCGGATCTGCAAATCATTTCATCACATGCTATGACTCTTGCATTATTTGATGGAAATGCGCTATGATATTTCGGCTATTTATCGTGGGATTACGCGCACAGAAGCTCTTCGCGATTACTTACCACTCGCATTTAAATGTTCCTCCTTCATTCAAAATATTATTCGCGGTTAATTCGATTTTTTTTTATTTTTTTTTTTTGTATGTGTAGGTGCATATTCACCTAGTCAATTCATATCAGGTATTAATGTTTTTTAATAATGGATAAATTTTAGCAAAATTTCAAGTTTTGTTTATAACATGAAATAGATAGACTACTTTTGGCCCACTCTGTATATGTGCGTACATGAACAAATTTAACATGGATGAATATGCCAGAGATATATACATGTATAATCACTGTGTTACCTCAAGTGCTATGACGATTCGAAGCGACGCTGATTCATGATATACATGTAATGATAATAACGTCAGCAGGAAATGCAGTAACCAGGCAAAATAGAATTCATTTGTATGCTTATTGAAATAGACTTCCATCGTCTATGCACCCACTGACACCGCTCGCCGATTTAGAAGTTGAGTTCGCAGAAATTGACGCCGGAGTTAAAGGGAGGGAGAACTGGTTAAAAATGGACTTTGAGTCGTTATGTGATGCACCAAAAATGATTCCTATGCCTGGCCCACACAAGAAATATCATCGCTAACGATTTCGCGGGAGATATATTGCTAACTAGGCGTGACGTCAGGAGCTGTGATGAAACACAGAGTTCCCCATCTTTTACAATGGGCCTCGTCATATCAGCGTGTCCTGCGACTAAACCCCTGGATATTTTTTTGTTTTCTTTTCGGAAATAGATAGAATAATCATTTTGCCACCAGTCAGGCGCGAAAACAAATTTCTTTTCGCTATTTTTCTTATTTTAACAAGCGATTTTCTAGGACACCTACCATGTTTCTCATCCTGAAACAGTAAAAAGGTCAGCCAGAGTTCACCACGCATGCGCTTTCGTTTCGTAAACAACAGAGATGTCCTTTTATGGCGAAGATGATCTGCTCTGATTGGCTGAAATGGATAGCTTCACGAGGGGAACGGGACCAATCAGCCATCAGCCAAACCAAGCCATCAGCTGACGTTTGCCTCCTATACTTCGCAATGGAAGCCATTCTCCCATAGGCGCAATGCTAACCCCGATATTCGGAATGCATTATTTCCTTACGCTTGCATCCAGGCATGGTGTTTTTGGCACGGAATGCTATCAATTGGTGTTATGAGTCAATAGAACATCACTTAAAATTTAGTTCCCCATCCCTTTAAGAATTCTATTGTCCTTCTTTTGAAGATTTCCGTTATAAGGGTAAGAAATCCACCAAAGAAATCCACGGAGGATTATTTCAAAATTGGCGGCGTTTACAAAGCTTTGCATTTCTCTTTGTAATTGCTTTTAAGTGTTTTGACCATCTCCGCAGCATTCGTGGTGGACACGTGAAAGGTCATGGGGTGAAAAAACGGGTTTATTGTGTTTCTTAAAGGTATCTTTTATGTAGAATCTATTTTTATCACTGTAATTGTGCCCAAAATGTTGAATAGGTATTACTATCAAGGAATGATCCAGTGTAGCACGTAACTTTCCGATATTTTTCGAATCGTAGAGGAAAAACTATATCTGCGCAAATTTAATGTCACCTCCAAGTCTAATTGATTGGTGCACGAGGCTGGTGTCTCTCACCACAATTTGTATCTCTATATCATCTCAATTCTGATTGGGGTTGAAGAGGCTAAAATGATAGGTTGTTGATATCAGTCGTCTAAAAATTGACAGCGCACGGCAGCGCTCTACTGAGAGAGAAAAAAACAACAAAAAAAACATAATAATAATAATAATAATA
>KB304239.1:544339-584705 GCA_000328365.1 Capitella teleta | reverse complement strand
AATAATAATAATGATGATGATGATGATAATAATAATAATAATAATAATAATAATAATAATAATAATAATAATAATAATAATAATAATAATAATAATAATAATAATAATAATAATAATAATAATAATAACAATAACATAATAATAATAATAATAATAATAATAATAATAATAATAATAATAATAATAATAATAATAATAATAATAATAATAATTTATGCAATTAATTGCGTTAGTTACCACCAAGAACTTGAAATTGGAGCTAATTAATTAGAACTCCGGATTTAGTAAGATGTATATACTAGGAGTATACTGTGTAAATGTCAATGCAACAATTTGCATAACAACTGAGATATATTGAGATAACTATAACATAAAAAAATATGTAATAACATGAATCAATTCCGATTCCCGATTCGTAAAATAGAAAAACGTCACCAATAGAAGTAAATTTTGGTTTGGAAAGGGTAAATATATCCTCATTTCTGATGCTAATAGTCATAACGTGTGATGAAATGATTTGCAGATCCGCATTTGGTATAATAATGGCTGACCTAAATATCTCACGAAAAAAATACATTTGCTTTCGAAAATTACTTGATTAATCAATTTATGATATAAAATGATGTATTGAACAACTCAGATTATCAATTTGATGTGTTTGAAGTACTAAAAACTTCTCTGGGGTATAAACGATCGCACCATGTAATGGGCGATAATAGGGAGCTTTATTTCGTTGTTTCGTCGGACCCGCTGTGGTGTAACAATGCGCAGGCGTATTGACATGAATTTGACGATTCTGATTGGAAGAAATTCCAAGGAAGTTGTTTGGTCTGTCCAATCACGAGTCGAAGTAGTGTGTCCGAAGTGATATCATAGGTTGACGTCCGAACCAACAAAAATTGTCATAGCGTGTCTCCTAGCTGAATCACTCGCAGTTTCGCACGAATTATAAAATACACGTCTATCAGACATGAAATTCATACTATAATGCGAGGAAAAAATACAGTAAAGATAAAACTGAGCCTAAATTTTGCTAAAACATTATTAATTTGTGCAAAATTTCAGCGTTACCATGCGGGGACACGTAAGGACCACTGTCACGTGCGACGCCAGATCTTGTTTATTTACAAGCTAATATCCATATCTATGGATCGAATCGTCGGAGCTAATCTATCTAATCCAAAGCTAGATCCCCAGCAAACATAAGTTTTCACCATGCACGCGCCATGATGCGCGCATGATCTCTGGCCTGAGGATTGTACGAACATCTCCTTCGTGTAGCCATGCAATTGTGTATTGCTTGATTGGGAGCTCGGATTTCGCCCGATCAGTCGGTGCTGGTTCTGACCGTTCCCTCCGAATGTCCTCATAATCCGATCGAAGAAAATGGCGCTTCATTAAGTTTGGTCTCGTAGTCAAAACTCATAACGCACTCGTTCCAATTCCTTCCATGAAATCAGAGCCAACTGCGATTGACGGACTTGCCCACTGCTCTATGTGTCTTCAATATTTAACTGATGCTCTGGGACAATAATTAATCTTAAGATATATAGTTGTACGTTAAGGCGAAAGTTTATGTAACCAACCTAAATTATTATAAATAACAAAGTAAATGCACATGCGTGCATACTTATAGAACTATAGGTAATGGTTTCTGCATTCACCAAAGAGGCCAAGCTAATTTTAATTTATGACGGCATTGTAATTATTTTTGGAGGTCATGGCTATTGACCTACTTGTATGACGCGGGGGGATCGTCGGTAATACTCCGACCTTTTGTACAAAGACATCTTGCACATAACTTGAGCAGCAACACATACCTGGATATTCACCTTGTTTTTCCCCCGCCCCCCCCCCCCCTCGCTGAGCAACGTCTGCCGAAGGCGCTTCGGTCGGACGAGGAGGTTTGCGGAATCATAATATAAACGGGCAATTTGGACGCAGTTCGGATTGAGGATATTGGAATACCACTGATAACATCTCACGCCAGGGCCTCAAGGGTGCTAACAGGTCGGTACAATGGGTACTATGAGCAGGTACTGCCTTTATTATTATGGCTCACTGGGTACTAAATGCAAGTAGGCTAGGGTGAAACTTAGTTAAGAGATGTTGAATGGGCGTGGTTTGTTATTGGAACTATTGGCATATCGGAACAGATGAGGCGTTATTTATGCGTATACGATCTGTATAGCAGTAACTGCCGTATTTAGCTATCAAATACTTATCCTATACTAGTAGTTTCAACAGGTTTCTATTATGTGATCCTGATCATCCTATTAATTACTCATCCAAATATGTTCTAATGTCTGCATGATTGTTTGAATTGAATGCATATTCAGTAATTCTAAGCAATTATTATCAATTTAATCACAGACAACATTACATTCTACTGTGAATACACCAACCAGTAGGATGAGGATGGATTTTATTTCCACCATTGAAATGATGTCAGCTGCACGATCATATAAATGATGCTAAATTGGGGGATGAATCTCGTCATAAGAACCTCGTCGTAATTCATTATTAGCATTCTTTTTTCTTGAATTAGTGGCTTTTTATTATCTTGAAACCCAATTATTGTGTCTGTAGCGCCCTGTCTTTTGGGGGAATGACCTCAAGTACATGTATTGAGAGGTGGGAGGGAGCGATAGTTTTGGATGCGTCCCTTGAACACGCTGCATGGGCTGGCTTCTCTCTACCTAACTGCGTGTGACAATTAGCAATGCCCTCAAACTAGGCTCAGCAATATTGTTTCCATAAAAGGTGTTTCAATCATTTTATTTATTACTTTTCACTCGTTTGTATCGCCTCGAGGCTACAACATACCCGTTCAATATGAAGTATACATGCATGACATAATGTGCTCTAGTTCTGATTTTTAGACAGGCGGAGCAAAATCAGGGAATTGTTAAGCCAAGCACTTCCCAATCGTCCAACTATCTACCTAAGTAAATACTAGTATTGGGCAAGTAAATATTGGCAAATTCAAACTTTGCGGGAAAATAAGCTGTAGTTTTGGTCAACAGTCACAACTATCATATTGATATGGTATAATCACTTAATCTATTACATTAAAATCATCTACGAAAATATAATATTGTCACATGCATAATCATTGTATTGGTGTATGCCAGTACAATAATTATGTTGACCGCCCCCAATAATATCGAGCTACCTTTGCAACAAAGCAAGCTAATAAGTATTAATTGCCATTACGAAAATACATACGCATCATGACGTAAGTTGCATGATTACATTAGTTGGGGAGCATCACTCTTATCAGCCACGCGTTGTGCTATTTAGTACCAATTAGCAGTACATTTGTATATTTACTATTTACATGCAGTATACATATTGAAGGTGATTTCTTTGTCTGATTTTTTAGAACTGAACTACATTACGTATAGTACGTATATAGACGCAATTGTATACAATGCTAGCTGTAGAATCGCTTCATACAACTCAATCAATCACATAGTCCAAACTTCATCCACTTTAATCTCTAAGAAATCTGCCCAGGTATGCCCATGCGCTGATCCAGGTAAGTGCAAACTAAGATCGAAAGCACGTGCATTAATATAACAGCCCCTCCCCATCAGGGTCGGCCGGCGATGCTTCATAATTTCCACGAAGGCCTTTGCTCCCAGACGCTCTACTCAGGAGCTGGTTCTGCCTTGCTAACTCCGAGGCTATTTATACCACTGGTGCCTACATGCTGCGAACTCTTGTGTATCACTTCTACAGTGCAGCACCTTAGTTAACACAGTATTTTAAACTGCAATTCACCCCTGACTACTACAACATCACTCTCTAATTAATAACACCCATGATAAACAGAGCAATGGTTCCACCCATCGAGTATGCTTAATTAGAGCTTTTGTCTTGTGGTTTGGTGGCTACTCGGCCAGCTGCCTGGCCCACATCGCAGCCCGGTCAGTTCTCACCTCTGTTTACCGCTGCGATAAAATCCGGGCCGATTGGTCGGTAGGCAGCTCTCTTTACAATGAAACCAAAGTTGCACGTTGTGTTATGAGCATCTTATATTGTTGGGATTTATCATCGTCTGGAGATGTCTAGCGAGGACAGCAAAATCAGTTCCTGCTTCGTGCTTCTCTCGCCGCCAAGTAAGTGGTCCTCGAACAGGTTTATCGCAATTATTATCGTGAGCAGCAACCGGCCGTGCGTGGCTCGTAGTCTGAAATAAAACCTGACATCGTTTCTACTTATTTTGCTTCATCAAAGCAGTGTGGGTGCAATGGTGCAGAGGCTGACAATTGGGACTTACAGGGCGAAATGCGCAATGCATCATCTATGCTTTCGTCAAGGTCTACATGACTCTAAATTTATAGATAGATCTATCATTACGGCATTTATTATTACACCGTAGGCCCTAATTGTATTATTTTATGGTGATTGGAACCAATGTATTATAGAGGACAAGCAAAACTTACAGATTTAATTCTCCTCCATGCGGATCAATGAATTTGGAAATAATTGTTGAATGAAAGATTTACCTATACCAATCCTTAGCTTATGGGGAAATGCACGTTGAACTGAGACCTCCTATCCTATACCCGTAGGAGCACATACCTTGATTGTGAATAGGGAGTGTAACCCTCCACGTGGTACCAGGTGTACCAGTCCTAATCGCAAAGATGCGTTCATTAAGTGCACCTTAATTATAGTTTACGCTGCACCAACTGCAGACCTATATATATACATAGCGAATGACTCATACTATAATATAATAATTAAATTATCCAGTTAAATAAACAAAATCCTAAGTATAGACATGTAGGACTCAGCAGCCAATGAATACACAATGTTTCTCGATCCCATGTGTGTTGAGAATTCGAGATGCAGTGCATGCCTGGTTGGCAAATTGATCTACTGCCACGTGACCTTAGAAAGGTACAACTGAACCTACTGTACGCATAACACTGGTGTACACTTAGTTGCACAGGTCGGGGCTTTGTTTCCCAACCATGTTAACATGTCGCCCATTCATCACAAGGGTTTCATCCTCTGGTATAATTGTATCGCATGAATTAGACAGAGTGTCATATATATATGCACCACCCATATATAATGGCCATCTCATAGTGTATGCATATCATAATTCATCAACACAAACAATTATCTGTTACGAGCCACACAGCCTTTTTATCATTGTTGTCTGCAATATAAGCTGGCTCCCCGTGAACCCCGATTGGCAAACTGCGCAAGAACAGCAACCCGACGTCGGTAGCAGAACCACATATCTGCGCGGCTTTCCCCACCTGTCTGCGCCGGCGCCCCTCGGCCAAGGAGCAAAGAATGCTGATTGCAAGACATTCCTCTCTGCATACTTCCATCCCAATACACCAATATGCAACTCACCAGAATTTCATCCCTCAATTAGAACTTTAGAATGGTCAGCATCAATCACACGTGGTGTTTACGACATATCACCAAAATTGTATATAAACTCCACTGCAACAAGAGATGCCCGAGAAAGAGAAAAAATACGACCATGGTTCATAAATAAACTGGCTTTGTATGTGGCGAACAAGAGGTGTAACACTCATCAGTGCCTCGTCTTCACCTGCGTTTCCCCCTCACTGAGGAGCAAACACCCCGGCTCATCCTCACTTCCCATCTCACCCTGGAATCATCCCCATCTCTGTTCATCCTCTTTTGATCGCCGCTGACACTGCTGTTTGGACGATATAATTATATCATTATACTAGTAAACTAAGGGGAACAGATTCGCCCGCCAGAGCATTCCTGTTATTAGAAGATAAAGAGTTCGGTGTTATCGCAGCCTTCTGTTTTAGAAGGTAGATTTGCTTCTTCGTCAATTGAGCTGTGCCATTTACGATGGGTTTTGGCTCGCAGAAGGGCAACGATTCGGCTGCCTACGAAGTGAAGTGATGACCGCGGTTTGATCCTAAACAGGCTTCAAGGAGGTTTTTGTGCGCATCTTCTGTTGCTAGGAATGAACTCTGTTTCACTCGGAATCAGTGATTTTTGGATATTCTGTTGTTCCTGAAGAAATACAATATGAGTGAACCAAAGAAAGAAACCAAAAAGAAGAAAAGTAAAAGTAAGTTATTCGCAACAATCTCTCTGTCGATTATATTAATCACAATAATATTTGCTCTACCAAATACTTTTATCGTAATCGACGCTTCCTCTTTTGAATTATCAGTTAGTAATGTGTATACCTGCAAAGGTGAATGAAAATGTTAGTGTATATGTAGGTGTATACCATAATCATACCGCTATATATGTATAACGTTATAAGGTCAGATCGCAACTGATGAAGATTACTTTAATAATGAGTTCAAATACTATATTAATAATAAGAGCTAAACTTATCATTTCCATTTAAAGCCATCCATAGATTGGATGCAACTGATGCCGAACATTCATCTACTTTTATCATCTAATTCTTTCACATTCATTTTTCCCAATCATGCTCCCTTTACCCTTGCTCTAGCAATCACATCTTGGCGCCAAACTACATACCCTAAATCATTTCTAGGAAATCTCGCGTACAACCGGATTCTGTGGCTTGCCTCTTGCCAGCAGATAGCACGAACACTAAGACTCAGAAAGCCATGATTCAACAATGGTCTTGAATGGTGATGCAGTGATCATGAAACAGGTCACTAGTCACTTAGTGTTAGACTCAGGGTTTATTACTAGTGAAAGGGGGTATTTTTGCAGTACTTTGATTGTGTTTGTAGTCGCACGATATATCAACAACCAAAGCAGTTTACTTGTGTAGTTGCTGCATTGTAGCTATTATATTATGTAGTATATTATGGATATTCACGCCGATTAATTGATAAAATGAATAAATGTAGTTACGTCTCAGACCCCATAATAGTTTCACATCCATGGGTCCGAGCTTTCAATTTTCTATGCTCTTCTTCTTCCCTTTTCAAGTTAGAAAAAAAAAATATACAAATTTTGTTTTGAGGATACGATCCAAGGGAAGAACAATTAATCACAATTAAATAAATACCCTTTAAAAAGGTCAGTTGTCCACTATACCAGGGTACAAAAGCATTAATGAATGGTGTCGCGTTTCCCCAACTTAACCTTCACAGGCCATTGATTTGAGATATAATTTTCCATTCCAATAACAACATACTCTTTGTGACGTCACAATTATGGAAGTCTTCTCGTGGATACAAATCCCCACTCTGGTCTGTCCTAAGCGGCAATTGACGTCCTTCATTTTCATTGAAATTCACAAATCAGTTCTGGCACCATGTTGACAAAGCTAGCGAAGCATCGCCTTGTATATAAGCATGTACAAGACATACAGACTGCTTGTGACGTCACATGCTGTGCGCTTTACTCATTGCGTCGCCCATGTTGATAGCTGTCTGTTAATTAGCTGAAATAGCACTGATCGATTGTCATTGATGAATGATTCAGACACGTTTTTTTCTGACACAATTTCAAATTGACTCAAATTGCAACTGTTTTTCCCCACATTAGCCCAGGGAGTGATGTCCCTTCGGTGCAAGGAAATTTAGTCCGCTTCTGCATTTGAAACAATATTCGACGGATTCTGATCATTCTGTCGCTCTGGATCACCAAGGGACCTCCCTTTCCAAGAAATGGTCTAATCGGTGACGAAATCATTATAGACTACACGCCGTGGGAAGATCGTTTTTACCCTTCGTCGAACATGCAGCTGCCCCTTGAAGTGCTATGGGTGTCGATCGGTTCGTTAAACATCTTCCGCAAAAGACTCGAGCACAATGTTGATATTATAACTGTTTTCACTATGGTATTATATTTCGATTATGAAATGTGAATTCAGCACAACCTGGCTTCTCTGCTGTTCTTACATTAATTTATTTCTAATTACAATACCACAATATCCAAAGTAACAATAACGAGATAACGAGCCCACAAATACAGCCACGCGCCCTAAAAATACTACATTTCCCACAATTCTTGGTTTCCATTTCCGTTTGGTTCGCACCACAACTGACGCCTTGAGATTTTGAGAGTTAAAACCCAGAGAAACAAAGACACGCACACAGAGGTACTAAATCCAATCCGTTGAAAGGAAAGGAGAAAACACATTTTCTCCCAGGAACCAAACTTGTGGGTTGAGTAACGACCTGAGCAAAAGGCTTGTTGATCAGTCCCACGTGCAGATGTTGCGCAATACATTTGCCAATTGGCCCAATTCGATGCAGTTGCTCTTTTTAATATTCTGGAAAAGCGCAACACTATCAAATAACAATAGCATCAACAATTAAATAGGTGCGCACCAGAAAGCTACTGCTGGCCACGAGTGTCAATTTCGAAGTAGCAATACGATGTTCGAACCTCTCGTGTGAAGCACGTTCTTTCCTTATCAACCGTCGGCCCATATATAGGAGTTTATAGTCTCTATATGGTGGCTGATAGAGTATCCGATGAATGTAATATTCCCTAAAGATATAAAGTGCAACAACCTCATATGCTATTATATAGATTCGATTGTACTTTCTACCTACACGATTCCTAGCATGTCCTGTACTGACCCTCATATATTGAGGCTTGAGCTGCATGAAACTGATATCTTTATTCTCCTGGCATACTCCCTCACAGATTCATGCGCACGTGCCATCTGACCAGGATGTAGGCCACCTCACCTGGCGTATAACCTGGGGCTTAGGGTTAGCCCCTTCCCCGTTGATCGATGAAGAGAACGAATCAACCTTGAACATCCCAAGTCTGGAAAATTCATCTAAGAGAAATAGTATAATTCTGCCCAGACGCAGAAGTCGCTGTTTCATTCATGGCAAACTTTATTAACTCTGATTTGTGCAGCCCAAGCTGAGTCTGAATGGTTAGCTGCCACGAAGCGTGTGAAGGGGTTTCTTGGCCTTGTAGTCGTCTTTTTATTGGCCTCTTCTGTTTCTGTTCTACTATATCAAGAACTCTGTTTAGCTCAACCCATAATGCACCTGTCATTGTATATTAGCATCCCTGTCACTCTGCTTATACGGACCTCCGTACTTGACCAATAACCACAATTTATAAAGTTCCAACGCTGTATGTAATAGCTATAGGTTCAGAATGCGATTAACATAGACTTAAGAGTGCGTGGTTATCTGACATTGACACTATATTATTATACGTGGGATGCATAGCACTTGTTTAGCAGAATATTCTACTCACTCTAGGTTTACTGATTAGTCGACAATTAATGTGGAGTTATGTAATAGGCTGAGCTGAGCTCGGCTGAGTTGAGCTAAGCTTAGCATATACGATTATATCATAAGTCCCGATATGAATTTCGGTACGGCCCGATGGGTGTATCGGGACACTCTCTTGCAATTCATAAAGTTGCAAAGGCGATCAGACAGCACAGACCTCATTCATCATTTTGACTGCCTTGAAAACCCTAACATTGAGACATTTGACATTCAGGGGCATCTTGCTCTGTCATTACGAATGCATGCGTTCGAGTGCATTTCTCGAAGCACATTATTAGATGCAATGATGGTCTGTGCTTACAAACGTATTGATAGAGTTGTTTGCAATGATTTCTGGGTATCGTGATATGCTGCAGCCAGAATCGTTCGTAGCCATGGCAACAGTTGCACTCAACGCCCTCTGACCAGATCAGCTACCCAATCATCCCGGTGGGTCGGGAAAGAAAAAAAACAGCTCATTGTTCTGTTTCCAAAATACAGCGATGGGATAAGTAGCTATAGTATACATGATGCATAACGAGAAGATTCGCCCTTTGGAAATATACACTACCGTGCATAATCACAATCGACGGTTTGCTGTTATGTATGATTTGTAGTAAAATCTAGGTTTAGAGGTGATATAAGTATTTATTAGTGCATAGGTCCTTCACCTCACTGTGAACTTCATAACACAATAATAAAATTAAAGCAATATACCCTGAATATATCACAATAGTTTTGCAAAGAATCTTGCACGCGTAAGATTGCTTCGAGATCTAAAATTTATGATCTCCGTAAATCTGAAACTATGGTTTATCGAGGAATACATCATTCGATATAAAACCACACAATTCCGGGGCTCATAATAGCGCGATAAAGTTAGCTAAAGAAAACACATGAGTACAAGAATAACCGGCAGGAGCTCTACCCACAATGCCTTTCGGTCGTGGTGTTATTTTTTCATAGCGGCGGAGTCTTTACTGTGAATGCTTTCCAACCTACATATCCTTAGCTTAGCATTCCTGAGCGTTGTAAGGAGACGTGTGTGTATAAGCAATTGTGTACAACCGCTGTACAACCTATGGGATATCTGCTGTTCTGAGGTGAGTGGGGTACACCAGGTTTATAATTAAGGCGTACATCGTCATCACTTTGAATGGATCACGCGCATTATCACAAGGAGATCTTTGGCTTATCCTGAGATTGATATTTCTCTTTATTCGTGATATCTGCTGATGCCAACACCGAACCGATCTCGTGAAATATTATTTTGCGAATCACGAACATGAAGCATGTACTTACGACCATGAAATGATTTCACTTGTGACATCAAATGAATGATCTCGCCATTGAAAGTTCACCCAATATAAGAAAGGTATAAACACAATAAAGGCTATATTCAATCTTTCACATTTCACTGGCGGTAGACTCGAGGCCTATATATTCTTCACAGAATAAAGACTGGCCTTGTGCATAGGGCTTATAAGCATTGCCACACAGTAAGGACATGCAATCATTTGATATCTTCATTCCATGGGAATAATAACACGTATATAAATGTGCACTCTACACATGTGTGCAGTTTCTACACCTATCATTTGACAGCTCTGCATCTTCATTTTATTATACTTTCCCATGATTTTTCTTCTGCAGTCGGTCCTTTCTATCGTGTTATAATTGCCTGTCTCATTTTTCATATCTTGTATTTGGATACACGTACTCTTAACAGGATGCATTTGATATGCATCCCATCCTATATTAATGACATGCATGCACATGTAAGTATGCATGCATGCAATTGTGGTGATGCATGTGCAACATTTATCCAGGCAATAAAGTTCTATTAGATTTCTGAAAACACAACTATGCAATAAAGACATTAATGATTTAGCAATGCAATGCAATGTGGTCGAGGAAAGGTCCAGTTATTTTTTCACATTATATGGTTATTTTAACAAGTTAAATAACAGCTTATCAATCTGCTTTATATGATGTTTAGCACTTACGATTTCGCTGAGGAGCACACTCGATTGAAAGGCTTCTTAGAAGTGACGACAAATTTCAAGATTGCGTACAGTTTAGCTGATTTAATGCTTTGATATGTCAGCTACATAATCTACTTTGCATCACGAACGGATGACAAACCAG
Organism: Capitella teleta; assembly: GCA_000328365.1. Classification (NCBI taxonomy): domain Eukaryota; kingdom Metazoa; phylum Annelida; class Polychaeta; family Capitellidae; genus Capitella; species Capitella teleta. The sequence continues at coordinate 573,363 of KB304239.1, read as the reverse complement.
TTGCTTGTTGCACAACGACGCTTTCTCAATTTATGGGATCGCGTGATGATATTGCAACAGAGAATGGTTAGGAGCAGTTAGCTGAAAACAAACTGACAAATTACTCGCTAAATTAAAGCGCTGTAAGCATCGCTGTTAAACGTTGAATTGAGGTCAATAAAATCTGCCCTCCAGCCATCAGCAACATGACAGCCACAAGTTGCATGACAGGCATTCCGAAGTGCCGTTAACTGCGTTCGTATTTATCATTGCATTAAACGGAATTGTGTTAACGCAGTTGGTCATCTGCACCCATCGTCACCAGAGTAAACGAAGCGAGGAACTTGGTTATTTGCCAGAGAAAGGAAGCGCGAACCCGATGAATCTGCGCCTGTGCAGCCAACGATGCTCAAAGCAAGGAGCGTTCTTAGTGACCGAGAATTTCATATTCAGACATTGTGGTGAAATGCTGAGAGAGTTATGACAGACAGCGAAGAGGAGAGGAGCTATGACAATGTGTGTGCACGGGTGGAATATGTATCATTTGCAAGGGACAAGCGAAAATGTAATCCCGGCAAAAGAGCCAAACGGAAACGTGAGTGTTGTTTAGTCGTGTTTACGTGGTCTCATCGTGATGCTTTTACGAGTGCAGCATGACGACAGGGACAACACTCAAGCTGCACCATTGGTCTGCGATTGCATCTTGAATAGTTCATTAATTGCGCCAATGTTTCGGACGTTGAGCATTAGAAATCGCCACTGCGCATCACTATTATTGATCATGTTTATTTCAATGCATTCTCACTATACCCTATCCCCCCAATGGCATTGATTTAACAGATACGAATCCATAGAATTATGAAATATCTAATAACGTGTGACGTTATTGCAGGCAAACGGAGGTTCATCACAAGGGAGTTAGAAGGATCAGCTCCTGCAGCAGTGGCAGATCCGCAAGAGGATAAACAAGAAAAATGTTCGTCGAAACACCAAACTGACACTAACGACGTCAATGGTGAAAAATCAGAATTGTGGCGTGTGCAAAATTATAATTTCAATCCAATCACAGCCTCCGAGAAGCCTCCAGAACTTACCAGCAAAAGAACCAGCAGAAAAGACCAGCTCCTGTCTGCAACGGAGCCAACTCCAAACATGATAACCAATGATGCAACGAAAAAAGATAGGTCGCCACAATCCAGACCTCAAAAGCCAGATGATGCAGGCTCCAAACGAACAATAGGCCAACGCAGATTCAGAGATTTTGCCGATTCTAAGACCAGTGAACCACGCCGGAGGTGAGTCTTGTGTAGTTATGAGGATATCTTCAAAGATGCTTTTCGTTGCTACAGTTTTAGATCTCTCCGCACGGATAGCTCCGAAAGTGACGTGTCCCAAGCTTCCACCAACGGCAAACAGTTATCCAGCACGCCGAAAAGTATCGCACGGTTCAAACCCAAAATGACCGAAACGTCGAGTCGACCCAAGTCTATGTACGAAGGACAAGCTGGTTCTGATATTTCGTCCGCGAGTGAATCGTACTCCTTCCTTGCCTCTAGCTATGATAACCTGGAGGCGCAACAAGCCAAGGACGACAGGAAAAGGTCTGACCCGAACATCAAAAAGCCCCGCGGCAAAGTCCCAGGATCACCACATTTTGTACGCGCAAGAGCTTTCTGGGAGAAGGACAACCCGAACCAATCGACAAGACCCAAGCCTTTCGGACCACCTGCATCGAGTGGTCCAAAGCATTCGGCATCGACACCATCCCTGCAGAGTGGATATAACTCTACAAAGAAAGACAGGCATGGATCTGTGCCTTCAATCCCGGAGACTTTCAGTGAAGTACCATCATCAGTGCCATCGGCAGAGGGGTTACTCTCTGCTATTTCAAAAGCAAGGACGTTGGATTCAGCCAGTACTTCATCCTTAAGTGTTCTTCCACCGATTGAGGAGCCAGCAGTGACAACTGCGGCTGGTTTACTTAACGCGATCACCAAAGTGAGGATGCTTGAATCCGAAAATGAAGCCATGAGTAGTCTCAACCCTTCGAGAGACAGCAGTGTGCAGAGGGATGAGCTCTCCTTTCTACGCCCAACTGAATCCAAACTGAGCCCCCGGCTCTCAAGAAAACCAGTGGATAGCACATCGAGGCGCGCAAAGCCTTTACAGAACCGCTCCAAGACAGAGGATCTGAGTAAAGGCGGCGTTGACGCCCTGATCTCCACACATAAAGCGTCAAGCTTTGACCAGGATGACCTTGACCCAACACCAAAATGGAAGCAGAGAGTTCAAAAACATGAACCTCAAGTTTTCCACAATGTGACTCTAAAACCAGTGAACTCACGAGTGAAAAGTGCTCAGAAGTTCCTCAAGGAAGAGAAAACGAAGAAAAATGCTGATACCTTACATGAGGTGAAATATAAGCTCAAATCCATCACTAAACAGCCTTCAGTGGAGACCAAGGAGTCCAACAATAACCTCAAGTCCAGCACGAAAGAGCCTACACATGAGGTAGGAAAAAGTTATTTGCTCAGTGCCCACGTGCCTTCAAGTTCTAGTCGTGTCGAGGCTGAGCTTGAGAGAAGACCCAGCATGACAAAAGCTGAGCGTCTCAGTGCGCAGTCCAGGAGCAAGGATTTCCTTGATACCAATCCAGTTCAGTCAACACGTTCATCCAGTTTCGATATGTCTAACAGCAGCAGTGTAGACACGTTCAATCCTAGAAGAAAAGTCAGCAACGCCAAATCAAAAGAGGAAAAACCGTCCCTTGAAACTGTAGTGTCCGAAATGTTTGCCCCAGTATTTTCAATGTCTTCTGTGAATTCGTCCTGTGATTCAAGTAAACTGTCCATGTCCAAGTCAATACCATCATCAGTATCACACATCTCAATGCCCCCAGCAACATCATCTCTCGCCATCACATCATCATCCGTCATAACCAGCAAGAACCAGCCATCATACCAGCCAGATATCCTGAGTGTTTCTAAGAAACCAGTTCAGGCGAAAAAAGCACCAGTAACAGATGTAACACCAGTCGCTCCCGGTCATCCTGCCAATTACTTCCAGCCAATCAAAACATCAGAAGTCAGTCAAATGAATGCTCAACCTGCCCTTCAGTCAGGCAAGCCAGCTCTTTTAGCGCCACCACCACTAACACACTCTATGCACGTAATGGAGCCAAAAGGATCTTCGCCAACCGCCTTTCGACCTTCTTCCTCCAACCGTAGTCCATTCCTTGTGCCTTCTACCTCTTTGCTCAAATCGCCTCCACCGTCTTCACACTCAATCAAAGTGGTTTCGCCGACCATCGTAAATCAGGGAACTACACCCTCTGCCGACTCTGGCACCAGTGTAGCAGCAATGTCAGTCGCAGTTACGACGCTTGTCACTACCGTGGTAACTACAGTGGTAACCACACAAATTACGACTCAAGCTCCTTCTGGCAGTAAGCGAGGTGTGAAATCAGCCATGAAAGCTCTGGATTCAGCGCTTGAAATGTTGAATAGTGTGAACATAGAGGAAGAGAAGGAGGGAAGCAGGTCAATCGCTGACACAGTGCCGACCACGTCCACAACCACCAAGATGTCGACCTCTGCTCTTGTGCCTTCGTCCAATGATGAACCTTTCAAAGCCTCAGTTCTCCAAGAGAAGATAAATGTCATAAAAGAAAAGTACAAAGAGAAAGTCAGCAGCAATCCTGACGCTAATCTGGTGCAAGAGAAGATTCGCCTCCTCAGAGAGAAATACCGAGAGAAGTTCGGAAATACTGCTGATAAAATCAAGCTTCAGCAGATGTTTCAATCGAAAAGTTTTGACAGTGGCCTGTCATCAGCTTTGCTCTCTTATAAAGACTCGGACTCGAGTCAAACTGACGGGTACTCCAGCGGTGCTTTTGATCCCAAGAGTGAAAAACAAAATGTTCTGTCAACTGCTTCTTGGGACATGTCGTCTGCAAAAGAATCTGACTCAAGTCTGACCGATGAAGTCGTCTATCCTAGAAACATGCGTACAGAAATCACCATACCCTCCAAAGAGCACTCGTCTACCCAGAACATCGACTATCTTATGAAAAGGAAAATGCAGGAGATTGCCAAAGCCACTGCAAGGGGTCTCTCTGACGAAATCGAGATTTCCGACGACGGCGTACTCAATCAACCTCTTACGGTTGTTGTGAAGAGTCGGGTGAAATCGGCCCCCAGTGATAAAGCGAGAGTGCGTGAAGAAATTGATTCCTCACAGATTTCTGAACCTGCGGAGGAGCCTGTAAAGCGCATTGTCCAAAGTACAAAACAAATTTCCATAGCGCCTTCCGGACAGATGCATGAACAAGTCTCTCCTCCTAAACGGGAACTCAAGAAGGAATCCAAGGTGTTGTTTAGGAAGAAGAGTACCCCGGAAATATCTCAAGAGGACCTCAAGCAGATGATTGTCCCGCAGGAACACCTTGAAAAGCAGCTTGGAAACATGGAGAAAGTTGAAATGGACAAGGCAAGGAAAGAGTTGGACGAAGCAGAGAAAATAAACGAGGATATTGTCAAGAAGCTTGATATTCAAGAATGGAGAATCGAGCAAGAGTCCAAAGCGGGTGATGATAAAGGGAAAATCAGTGTCGTCAAACGCCAACTTGTCCATGCCCCACACGTAGTCCACTCAACTCCAATCATCCTAAGTGCACCAAAACCAGAAATGAAAAGGGAAATCGACGCAACATCGAAGGCTTCCGACGCCGACCCTTTGAAGCACGCCATTATTGACACCATCATAGCCTCCTGCGCCAAAGTGGAGGAACAAGTTTGTCCAAAAGAGTCGCCGCAAGAACGCCGCCAACGTCTCATTCGTGAAGACTCGTTTAACCGGCCGGAGTCGCCGGAACCGAACCCAATGCCACTACCCAACCATTCTGTGATCAGACGCCACCGTCAACACCGAAATGAATCATCGTCGTCCGACTCAGACATTTCTGCAGCATCTCCTCGTCTCTCGCCTCGTGCTCGAAGAAAACTTAAAAAGACTCATAAACTGACCCTTGATAAACATGGTGCTCGCCTGCAAGTGCCGAGGTTGGAGCTCTTCGGGTGAGTTCTAGCTCATTACCTTAACCATAGAGGTTCGCCACTGAAGAGAAGCCATGCTCTTAGCAACACCAACTCGCTTTATTCTTTGACCTACATGAACTGCTCAGCATAGAGCGCTGCTTTTCTTCTGGCCGTGTTTCAATGTTGAGTTGTTGACCTAGCAATAAGAATATATTCACGTGGTTGCCCCTTGTTCGCCGCCCTTCTTGTTCCGTTCCCCTTCATAACAAGCTGCACTCCGCCATGCAACACGGTAACCGTCCTTCGTACTCCGTTCATAACGTCCCCAAAATGGTGCTTCAGCATTCGAGTGCATACATTATGACCGATGCAGTCTGATGCACAATATCGTGTGCATTACACTCCATCATAACGTCAACCACAAGACCCCAGTAACCCACTGAGAGATACCAGTACGTAATATCATAACGGTCGGTTCTTCCTGGATGACTGGGCCAATCTTTGCCTGGACACTTAATTATGTGCGCATAACAAATGCATACACTTTAAGATACTTTCCATTACAATTTTTCACAAGGTAAAAACCAACCGTTGTTCCCTCTCAGCGTTACCCCAGAACTCACAATTTTACGTTGTTCACATTTCACGACCGTGTAACGAATGTTTGTGTATGCCATTTTGTATCGTTTATTCCATTTACTTGTAATACATTAACCATATTGCCTATTACATGAACAGGGATTGTGTTCACTTTGTCCTTGGTGGTTTGTAAAGTTGGATCTTTCGAAGCCTCACAACAAAAAGCATCCAAAATATCAGATTGATGTGCAACACGTGGGATTTGGTGTTCAATTTCATTGTCCATAGTAATTGACTGACGATAATTCAAAGCCTCTGCTCCCTTGTAAACATCGACATCAAAGGAATGTTCACACATTTAAGTCTGGGTATTCTGAATGTCTGACGCAATGCGCCCCTCGAGGTCTATATCCAATGTCAGAAGCGTAGATAAACATAGCTGTTTTGGAGCCTGAACAACTGCACTTGCGTAGGCTGACTAAACAAACCTAACGATGGCTGTTGAAAAGTTTTCAACGTAACCTACTAGTACTAAAGCCATAGATATAGCGCTGTTCCATTGCTCTAATTGCAGTCACCCCTCACAAACCGAATCCCCACAAACCGAATCCCCACAATCCGAATCCCCACAAACCGAATCCCCACAAACCGAATCCCCTTGCTATCAGAACGGTCTGGTTCATGACGCACCCATTCCTCATACTAAAGTGACCTATATTCCGAACTATATTCCGTAATCAGAACGGCAAATCCTAATCCAAAATTATTTTCACCATTGATTATGTAACATTAATCAGAACACAGCAGGCACGATAAACATCGGGGCACGACTCCCTAAACATCACAATCATTAATTTGTCCCCCATTAACAGTAACATAAAAGGAGTGCCATCGCAGATGCAATGAGTTAACAAAAACAAAAGCTAAATGTTAATGGATATGAAATATCCATAGCAGCCTTTGTCATAAAAAAAACTCTTGACTGTTAACTGTTAAATCTTTCAACCAATATGGTGATGCAAATTGCATGTCCTCACCAGAGAAGCCACCGCTTGAGATGACACGGTGTCAGCATGAGTCCGTCATGTTAGTCGACTCAAGCTTATTAAAAATTCACCATTTATTTAATTAAGGTGGCAGGCACCAAGCTTCTGCCTGTTGTTGCAGTAATTTTAACAAGTGATTCACCCATTCACAGTTGTGTCCCTTAAGGGATGGGGAACTGAATTTTAAGTGATGTTCTATTGACTCATAGCACCAATTGATAGCATTCCGTACCAAAAACACCCTGCCTGGATGCAAGCGTAAGAAAATAATGCATTGCGAATATCGGGGTTAGCATTGCGCTTATGGGAGAATGGCTTCCATTGCGAAGTATAGGAGGCAAACGTCAGCTGATGGCTTGCCGTGATTGGTCCCGTTCCCCTCGTGAAGCTATCGATTTCAGCCAATCAGAGCAGACTATTTTCGCCATAAAAGGACATCTTTGTTGTTTACGAAACGAAAGCGCATGCGTGGTGCACTCTGGTTGGCCTTTTTACTGTTTCAGGATGAGAAACCATGGTAGGTGTCCTAGAAAATCGCTTGTTAAAATAAGAAAAATAGCGAAAAAATTGTGTGTGTTTTTTTTTTTTTTTTTTTTTTTTGCGCCTGACTGGTGGCAAAATGATTATTCTATCTATTTCCAAAAAGAAAATGAAAAAAATATCCAAGGGTTTAGTCGCAGGACACGCTGATATGACGAGGCCCATTGTAAAAGATGGGGAACTCGGTGTTTCATCACAGCTCCTGACGTCACGCCTAATTAGCAATATATCTTCCGCGAAATCGTTAGGGATGATACATTCCTTGTGTGGGCCAGGCATAGGAATCATTTTTGGTGCATCAAATAACGACTCAAAGTCCATTTTAACCAGTTCTCCCTCCCTTTAAAAATAAAATCAACAAATGACAAAGACTGAAACAACCAACCAATTAGAAGATCAAAATGATTACGCAATCAAAGGTGAGAAAACAAACTTTGCGAATCAGCGCAGAAGTCACTCAGACCTCCCTCAATCTGAACATGATCTGAGCATTGCATGATAATATTATTTTAGCACAAGTTCAACTCACTTGTCCGTTTCGTGATTGACTCTTGACTTTCCCCTGTTGTTCGTGACATTTAATTTTGTCTACTTAATTTCGTGAATTGGCGTGTTTGATCACATGTCGGTCTTTGACTTAGGAGATATCAAATAAACATCACATGGCTTAATTGGGGCTTGGACTAAGACGCACAGCATGAATATATAACTGCGTCGATTTCACGATGCAGGGGGAAAGTATTGGTGCAGAACATTAACATTTTTCATTCTGCGCATGAATTGCTCATTGTAGTTAAGATCAAAAATGGGAGAAATCCAGGGAGAAACGTTGGAAAATTTTGAAAAATTTCACAGAAACTAATATGCTTCAATAGATAAAAATGACCGTAACTGAAGAATTTAAGTCCTAAATCTTATAACGATTGCTATGCAATTATAGTAGAAACGTTAGAAAACGTTTTTTTGGGGAAAGTTTGAGCGCAAGTACTTAAGGCAATCAGCACTTCCATTAGAGAGGTCTCATTTTTATCTCAGTGAATTACAGCGAGTGGTGCATGCAGCTGCCTCTCCATTGGTACCACAAAAATAACGCCAAGATAATCCTCAGGGCAAGATCGACGCAGGTACGGGTGGCTGGCGTTGGTGAATCAGGTGTGTCACCCTGACATGAGGAGGCAAAGTCATAGCTATACTGTGGTGATCATTGTTTTGGTCGTCGGTGCTGAACCTTTTTTCGTTATTGTGTGCCATGCTGCTCCCTGAAACATAAATAATTTGAGATCTCACCATCGTCCCCGGAATAAGCACCAAGAGTAAAGTGTGAGTTTGCATTGCATGTGTCCACTACGTACGTCATCACTCAATGCATAATTGTATGGATCACATTAAATTTGTTAATTAGATTCAAACAAAATATCAAGATTTGCATCGAAGGCTCGTCATTGAAATCAGAAGACCCTATGCAGTATATAAAACCCTCTTTATTACTTTAGCCATGGCCTAAACTTCTAGAATTAAAATAATACGCTGTTAATTACAATGATATTTTTTATTTGAAGTCGTAGATTTGGCAATGGCGCCATTGTGTACATACATGTATATTTGTTCTGAACTGAGTAGAACGTCGAATGCACTAAACCTATATAAAATTAACGCTGTGCATCGGTAGCATGGGAAACACAGACTTCGCGATCGATGCATCATGCATGAAGACAAGGCTCCGCGCAAGGAGTAATCAGGTAGCAAAAAAAATGACTTTAAACGACAGAATGCGACATAAAGAGAGTAAAAGAATGATGAAGATGCCTCTCAAGAAAAGAAACAGAAGAAAAGGGCACAATACAAACTGGGAAGCATTGACTTGCTCAAAAAGGTGCTTCAGGTGAATCGCTATAACATTTCTACGAGGAAGTAGAAATCGATGAGACAAGTTATATCATTATAGCGAGGAAATCTTATGGTGTCATGTTTCAATTGTTTTTCTCCAAATATCAGATACTTTTAATGGAACGACGATGAGCTTCGTTGTCCGTATTCCCTCTTCTTTTTTTTTCTTCTTTTTTTTTTTCATGGATGAACTTCAATTGAGTGTTTTTAGTGTAGCTCGCAGGGAAGTCCGCTGTAGGCGGTGAAGGCTCCCTCCCACATGGCAAAGTTTTGAAGCTGGATCATGAATCATGATCCTCTAATTGGAGTGGAAAGAGAATACGTGCAAGTACTCGGCATTGAGCTGCACAAAATTTGACAATAAAGCATTTGCCTTTTTCGAGCATTGAGTAAAACTTTCAGTTTGATTAGCTATTTCATCTACACTTCGTACTTAAGATTGGCAGACCAGGAGAAGGAACTGCTCTATTCATTAGGAATTGGCCTTTGCCAGAGGAGCGAGTGGGCTTCATTTCAACGTGAATCACCGAACGAACAGTACACACATCATTTAACAATAGTCATCTGACAATGAAAATAGCCAAAGGTAATGTTGTAGGAACTTGTAAAATGCTAGGGTCAGTTTAGCCGAAGGAGAGCCATTAAAATGTGGGACCGAACAGACAAGAAACAAAACACACAGATATAATTTGGAGTGAAGAATTCCAGACAGTGTAATTATATCTCTGCAGAATACGCTCGCAATTAGGTCACTTTCGTTGAACATTTGTTAAAAATAAATATACTGTAGAAAATAATCAAGGACATGGAAAATAATTGAAATGTACACGAATCGACGAAGATTACGATAGACCAATTGAACGCAGTATGCCCAGAAGCGCGGACATTCGGTGGGAAACGGATACAAGAAAGCAGAATGCAAAAAGGCCAGAACTTAAGCTTCATCTTGTGCTCTGCGAATGCCCAGCAACTTGTAATATGCATCTCTGAACAACTTGTTCTTCCATCCATAGATGAAAGGGTTGACGATGCTGTTTGTCACTAGGACACATTTTGAGTAATCAAAGGCAATGAGGATTTCCATGGGAACACCATTCATTTTCCAGGATGATGGCACACTGTAGAAGATGCTGTTCAAGATTATCCACGGCAACCAGGCAGTAAAGAAACAACCAACGACCAGCAGCATCATCTTGGTCACCTTGAACTGATTCCTACTCTTGATCTTTGCCTCTTCGGTTTGCTGATCTGCATTCGGAACAACGACTGCGGCTGCAATTGATCTCTGTCTCCGAACGGCCGTGATAGCAATGGCGACGTTTTCAACTGTGCAAACCAGAACGATGGTCAAACTAGGCAGAACGAAGAGGCCTTGAACGAAGAGTTGCGGGTAGACAGTGACTGGCAAGCAAACCACTTCAGAGTTCCAATCATTCCAACCAAACAGAGGCAGGCAATTGATTGCAATAATCACGGCCCAAATGGCCACGACTGAAATTTTCACATTTCTATCAGTCACCCAGTTGTAGTAATACAGACTGAAATACACTGCAATGAACCTCTCTGTGCTTAGCGCCAGAATGTTTGTGATTGAACTTTGTAGTGCGATGAAGAGCACCAAGAGGCTTACCAGACAGAGGTACTTGTTGGATGAAACGAGCGCCTGTCCAGCTTCTGTGCAGTTAAAAACAAGAATCATTGGTGAAATGAGGCAGGTGAAGAGGTCGCCAATGCTCTGGCTGCAGATGAGCAGGTTGGTTGGACTCTGCAACTGTTCGTACTTGGTGTAGGCTAGAATGGTTAGCAGATTTCCGGGTACACCAACTGCTGCAATAACCAGACCACAAATTAGCACTCCCTCGTACCAGGAATAAAAGTTCGTAGGCTTCAGGGCTGCAACGAATGCCTCATCAAACACTGCGGCACCGGTGGCATTCTGGGGTTCGAAGGTGCTGCTGTCCATTGTGGTGGCGGAGAGAGTGTAGATGTGCAGGAGAAACACATTTGTAATGTAGCATGAAAGCAGCTAGGACTCTCATTATGAACGATGCTGCAATGCTCTACAACGGGCCTTACTTGGCAGCTTAATGCTAAATGATGATTGGTTCCGCACATTTCCAAATGTCGCATTTCTTCAGGTCCGGTTAGTTTTGCTTTTGCATGTTTCGTAACAAAAATATACAATAGGCAGAATCATTATTCAATCAGCTACTCATATCCAAATGACGAATGTCCCATGGTTTGGTTGGTTTTGAATTACAGGGTGATTCAAAAGTATATTTACAAGTAATGGTGATTTTTCAACCTTGTTTAATGTGTTATAAAAACTAATTTCTCTAAAACCACGCAATTTGCACCCTAGAATAATTTTCATTTATAGTTGTTTATGGTTGCAGTAGTCTCCTATCTACACAATAATGTCTTTTATGTTAGTTGATTTCCTCAAATAATTTGATAATTACTAAATGACGACACCGTGTTGTAAACCGTTTAATTGTTCACTCATGCTCTTCGCAAACAGGCGCATTCATCCAACTCGATGAGTGATGTTTATCTTACTTTATATCGCTTAAAAAAAAACAATGAATTATAAACATTTTTGTAGTTGGATTTCATAAGATACTTGCATTCATTATAATTTTAATGAATAAGCATTGATGAAATCTTGCCCAAAATTTGGTTTACAATAACAAAGCATCTTCGCCGAAGTAATTTTTGGCGATCTTGCGATATGCCCTATGTCGTATTGATTTCAGCATTATTAAATTATGTTAAATTTGATTCAATTATCTGTATTCAACGTTACTTTAAAGAAAAGGTGTGTGGATGTTTTGCTGGTATCATAATTTAAGAAGTTACATATTAATTCTCTACATTTCCGTTCCGCGACAGATCTGGAGATGACGTCATTGTGTACGCATGTTATTAATTTTTGAGGCCTTTGACGTTCCGAGTGGAACGACGAATGCGCGCTTTAAAGAGGACCTCTGTTCATTTCGGAACCTTTTTAGAACGATTCTATGGGCTTTTGTGAGTGACGAGAGACCACCTGTGAATGATATTCAAGGCAAATTAAAATATGAATTTCCTGCTTAGGCAGAATAGCTTAAAACAAGATGAGTGCGAGATTTATTTTATGAGAACTGCTGAAAGATCTGACCACTTGACGGCTCCCGTTGTTGAGAATAGAAGAATTACTCACGTCACCACATTCTGAAATCAAACGCGAGAAGAAATCGAGGGCATGCATGGCGTAATATCGTGCAATGGGAGCTAGCACCACCGAGTTCACCAGCCACCCAACGCTGAGGCCACGAAATAAAAGAGTATGCGTACCATAGAATAATTGTGAAAACGAATTAAATATGACCCCAATATTTCTCTTACGAACTTTTAGTACACACGAGATGGGGGAGGTAAGTCGGTCACCCTGCTTCGGGTGCGGATCAAGCCCTCAAGCCGTCAATCCGCAAACCTCCGCTCCTCATTCGTCAGCCAGGACCTTCCATTGCATTCAGCGAATCCATTTTCTTTTGGGGTTTTATCTGCAAACGAACGCAGAACAGACTTCCCTGATTTAGAAACTCTGACGCAACAAGCATGATTTTCTTGCAGACAGAAAAAAAACAAAAAAAAAAAAAAAAAAAAAAAAAAAACAGGAAACACAATCATATAATTTTGCATTCTGTGATGTTTATATTAGACAGAACTCAGATCTTAACCTGTATCCATATTGATCCTGGGCAACTTATAAGTTAAAAGTAGGGTTATCGTGTTCTTTTCTAAGGCATCTGACCCCCACCTACCGACCTTAATGCTGAACACAATACCTCACACAATTTATGCCAACATATGCTGGACAATGCATCTTGTGTCGATTCCCTGGTAGACTTAGCCAGGTGCAGCGACGCCTGTGATGAATGCTGCAATCTGACACCCACCGCTCGATCGAGCACTGCCCTCGCACGTTGCTCCATGCAAACTGACCAAGTTCACTTTTCATGATATCCAGGGACTTCTGCTTATATTCTCGCTTAACTTGTATACGCTGCATAAACATGGACACGCCACGTACAGGTTTATATAAATCTCATAAATCCTACAATTCTTGATATATATCGCATTTCCAGGTCTCTGCTATACATTTTCTCGATCCCATCTGTTAGCAGATGCATCTCTTACGTCGGATGCAATCAGACGAGGAACCCACGCCAAGAACATATCATCTCCACGAAAACCCTCAGCCATCAAATGTCATACACTCTGTGGGTTGTACGATCAATCTGGCATCGAAAGTAGAAATTGGCGCTTCCCCCAAAACCTGTTGTAAAATATGGGCGCCAGTTGAGGGGAATTTGGGATTCCAATTAATCCCACTAATAAATCCCTTGGGTGTATTCCTTAGCATAATCAGAACACCAGGAACACTCGATTCGTGGACAGTATGTGTTGTTAGCAATTGATTTAGCTACGCGTTAGTAATTACGATAAACTTCACATCACAACTTGACCTCGCTAACTCAATGACCCATAGTTCTGTTATCATTGTATAGCTCCAAATCGAATTATATCACACCAATTACTGAGTAGGCCATTCACGCTGGGTATACCGCCTATGCACCCTACGGGCAGTCAACTCACGGGTGTATGTCTGAGGCCTGATAGACATAACACTCGTTGCATATGATCTGCTCATAAAGCAAATTGTCTGCTAACTGCTTGAGAATTGACCGCCTGTGATCCGCTAGCCCAGAGGCCAATGCTCTCTTTCCCTCTCCACTAGTTCCTCTCCAAAATAGACTCTCTAACCCCGGCTCTCTCCCACGTTCGATCCCTAGGCCGATCTTATCAGCGTCGGCTGTTCAGTATACGTTAGCCATCGATGATCTGAGGAGGTGGAGGTGTATTTTTTGCCGTCGATGGATGTGCATCGAACGCTGTGATTCAGCATGGGCGCTCGGTGAGTTTCCATCACATAATCTCATAATTCGTCGATTGCACAGGTTCAATGTTCACTGAGTTTAATTAGTTGCAAATGTTTGGTCTGGCATTTCGTTTGTGTATGCGTGAAAGTGTATTGTTGCTTATATAATGTAAGCGAGTATTTTGTTTAGGTCTATGGATAGTATGCATAGTACGTGTGCTATCTAAAATACACATGTATTGTCTACTCTATTGTTTCTGCCAAATATACCGGCATTAAACTGAAACCTGCATTTGCAATGTCCTGCTGGACTGAGTTTGTTTTTGTTACGTTAGCGTTGAGAGGTAAGCGTGTTCACCACAGAGGAAGAAATGATTGCGCTCACTGATGATCTCTGCATGGCGACGAGATTGCTATGAAAGAAAGTAGTCAGGAAGGAGTTGTCAGCGATTACACTAATCGTTTATTGCGGCTAATTACCAATTGCTAGCCGCGAGTCAGACTTGAGCCACACAAGCATGTTGAGAGACAAAATGGTCCACTGAAATTAAACTTCTTTGGTCTAGCGTCCACCCAAAACAGTGAATCAGTGCACAAGAAGCCCCCGTTAAGTGTAGATTACCATTTCAATGGGGATCACGCTCTCATTTCGTAATCTAGATCCGATGTGGTAGGATCGAAGCGTAGTGCGTCCATCTCTGATCAAAGTATCGAGTATGGATTTTGGGGCCAATATTCCCGAGTATCTCTCCCACCCAAGCACGTCCATCCCGTTCAGGAGGTTCATTGTAGCAGCTGTCGTCGACAATCGTTGACAGTAAACGAACACTCTGGTCAACAACGACAATTTCTATGGGATCATGAACAATTATCACCACTTCTTAACCTGTGCGTTATTGAAGTTCATAAGATAATATCAGGACATGCACAGGGATCCAACAGGCTAATGCATGTTCCAATACACTCTACTTGTTCATAATTCCCATGGCTAACCAATCGACCTTACCCGAGCATTGTCTCGTCTCCATACAGCCCCCCCTCCCATAACTACTCGGTCACCGTACATTTTAGTCCATGTATATAACTCAAGATTGTATATAGAGTAGACCGGTGTTGAGATTAGATGTTAACACGTCGTATGCGGTCTGAGGTTAAACTAAGTTACGGGTAGGTGCGTGGCATAGGGTTGAGCAGTCCGGATTGCGTGGTCTTTCATCGCCTTCCAACTGTTGCAATGCACTTTTCATCGGGTGAAAATAACATCGCCAGACGGAGAAGCACTCGAGAGATGCTGATAAATGTGCCAAGTGCCAACACAGCAGATCTAGTGGTGGATATTTGCCCTCTGGAGCCACAACTGCATGTACAACAACACAACACACGTAAACCTGCACGAAACGCTATGATGAGAACGCAGTGGATCCGCTGATGCAGCGTCTTAAGTTGTACGTGAATTACTAAATGCATCGCAGATCATAACGTACTTGTACACGAACCCAAGCACTAAGAATCTTCTATTTCAAGAAGCTGTCTGTACTCTTGAGGGCTCTTTGCGATTCCTAGAAGAAACGCTCAATTTATCACTTTTGTTATTTAAACATATTTTTTCTTAATTGGCGTATTTCGCAGTAAGTGAAGATCATAAGATGTATGAGAGGTTTGAGAACAGGTCTCCATAATTACCGATAGACGGCGTATTCTTTTGGCCTGCATGCCGCGTAACATGCTAATGAGGGACAGTAAGTGCACAGCAATTACATCACCACTTGTGTCCGCAGTCCGATCCATTCCATCGAGTGACACTTTTCTAGTGCTAACAATCTCCGCTGCGTGACAACGACAATTAAGGAGTATTTTATATGGAATCCGAGCGACATCGAGTTGCTCAGTCGGGTTTACCTTCTGATTGCAATTATATTTCACCTGGGAGTCGGAAGCCCGGTCGGCACACTTGGCGATATGACTTGAGTTGTGCTGCCGTGCGGCCTAACTGCATAACGAGGCCATGAGCTGTGTGTTGCTGTCGGTGATAGCATGCAGGATAAACGCCTCTTGGGAATTTGGGATCTATCGAAGAGAGGAGGGGATAACCCCGGTCCCATGCTTCTGCTCTGGGGCCCATTTAATCCGTTGATGGTTCTAAGACCACAGTTATTGAGTTTTCTTGCTTGGAGTCTGATGGAATATTTTATGCATATTTCTTTTAATTGAGTCTTTGTCTTTTTAAGTCCCCATCACTAAAAAGAAGCTCTCGCTTCGTCTTCACCTCGTTTTACACATCGTAACACCACTTTTGTCGGGCTAGATCGAGCAATTTTAGGCACACAACTTGTGACACAAGATTGTAAAATTCACAATATTTTAAGCAAGCAAGCTCTCAAAGGGTCCTGAGCACATGATACATATATTCGTAAAGCGGGTTGTATTCGGAGCAAAGCGCGCATTTCAGTCATAGAACATTTTTAATTCGATAACATAACGTACTTTACCTCAAATATTCAATGCCTCCTTCTTCCCCACCCCCTCGTCTGCAATCATTTTCTTTCGGATTCAAATCGGTTTACTTTTCAATTTTCAAGCAACCCACAATCGCCTTCAACCGTTTGGCAATGTCTTATGCATAACATCGTTAAGCAAGGGCGCTTGGTCATCTGCCAGCGTTCTGGCACCTGACCAAGCGGTCATTTTTATAATTACAATCAAATGTGCTTATGATTAAGTACTTAGGGAGGTATACTTTGAAATTGTTGAACTATTGAATCCTGAATGATCGCAATTGATGGGCAGAATTGGCTAACGGACCGAGGAACATGACACCATTAGCAATGTATTGAAGATATCGTGATCAATAATGCTAGACGCATGAGAGCTTTTCGCTGGTACCAATCATTCCCAATCAACACTTGCTCAGTGCACTTTACCTTTCTCTTACAATTATTACTCAACATTCACCCCTCCGAACTATTTGGAATGGATCCAACATTGTCTCTTTGTTCAAACGTATCCCGACCCGGATCTGACTTGTTAACTTAGATCTAATTGTTTGTCATGGTAACTCCCCTCGCACTCAAGATACCCGGATGGAGCTCTAATTGAAATCAGGGATAAATCTTAGCATAAAATCAAACAGAGAAGTTTTAGTATGTATACTGAAACACGTATATTATTCCCGATTCCAGACCTTTCTCTTGTACAACGCGGACGTATCAATCAGATAGACGTCTCGACGTCTGTCTCGATGTATACCTCCTCTTGTACTGGGATTATTCCGAAATAATGTTTCCCATACTTCTCAACCTCTTGTGAATGACTCTAATAAAGACTGGCATCTGTTTGGCTAATGATTTGGCTGTACATATATCTAAGCAGGTCAGTTATCATAATTAAGGCTAGCCAATATTGTAAGTTGGCGTTAATAAAATATTATAAACTATTATTGTTTTTTTCTTTGGCTTTCGTCTGGCGGTGATGGTTTCTCTTTATCCAGTTGCGCATTTGGAGCACATTCAAGGTGCGCAGATGCAATCGAGAACATTGAGATGAATGGTATTTGCACAGCATTTGTTTTCTTATATCCCTTGGAATATTCCGTCACAATCTCCGCAGTTGCTCTATTGGATTCCTTTGGTTTACGCAGTTGCATATTTCATGGTTGGGCTTGGTAAATGGCGCCACCTATACCCGTATCTATAGCTGTGGTTTATCAAGCGATAAGCAGAATTGTGTGTTGGGACCATATCAGTTATAAGGCATCGATCTGATCAGCGTCCTACCTGCTCCTCATTTATCAAATTAGGCGCCTCATTCCTCACATGTTTTGTTCCTTGACGCACCTTGGATTGTTACCTGTTTTACTGGTTCGTTCTTTCGCTTCCAATCGGCACGGAAATCCAGGGTTAACAACTGGTTACCATGGTAACTTAAAGGTCTATGCGCACTACAGTAACACTTTGCATCGTTCATATACCATCCTTTACTTGTTAATACTCAGGTAAACGGTGCAGGGCCCCGAATGCAAAAGCAAGGAAGGCATTAATTCTGCATAACTCTTCCGAGTTATGTCTCTCGCCAGCGCTTGTTTCCCTGCAACCTGACAGCACTGTTAGATCTGCCTACTTCGGAGGCCTCTTCCCTAGGCCGCTTCTTTCTTTGCCTATAGGCCAGACGAATGAAGCAAGCCCAGGTGCTCTGGTATTTGTGTTAAGTCAGCACCCGACCTTAGTCTTTGCCTCTCCATTCCTGCCGCGTTCCGCGTTTTCCACTTCTCGACTGAGCGATGTCCGTCCTTGGCGACTGACCAACGAGATGTTTCTCTTCCGCAGAAATGCCAAGGAACGCAAAGCCGACAGTCAAGGAGGCTCCAGCGATCCCTTGTGGGGAACCCCGCCCACGTCGCCCACCGTCATCACCGCATCAACCACGCAGCTGCAGCCGCCAGTTGGACAGCTGAACCGACCTAGTTCGTCTGACCTCAGTCGCTCAGTGAGCCCGCAAAGCAAAGCGCAGAACAGTAATTCCGCTCAGAGGGATGACACCAAAACCAGAAAGGAACGCCGCAGATTTCGAAACCAAGAAGCTGACACCATCCACGAGAAACGCGACGATAGAACTGACACCAGGAAATCCGCTCTGAACCAAGGCGCTCCTGGTGGTGGGTATTTTAACTACGAAGGGTGTATACCTCGCGAATCGAAGGATACCAGGCACTATCGACGTATATTAAACTTGTGCATTTTGTTGTTATGTAATTGAATGGTGCACTCAATTATATATCATGTGATTAGTGAGGATTATGATGGATTAACTGTGCTTCTTGGAATTTATTTTTTCAGTTATATACTAATGTTTTTTTGGGATCCTCAAGCGGACCTTAACGCCTCTTCTGTTGTCCTGTTTTCTTCATAGAATTATTTCGCTTTAACTTCGTTTCTCTCCTATTGGCGAAAGGTCGTCGTCCCCTAACCAACAGTACACTTGCACCGACCCTCAGCAAATGTTTCCTTTTCATTGGGTACTGTTCATTCTTTGTCTTACGTTTGCTGTTATGTAATTACATCAGACTAACCTGATTAATTACGTACGTCACGACCGGCGTTATAATACTGAGCTGTTTATATATCGCGCCTCCTATAGCTTCTTTTGTATGAACATGTATTATATCGATATAGTTCTTATGGTGTACAGACCTGTAACTTTTCCTTCACTGTGTGTAGGTTATTTTGGGTTGAGGGAAATTACGCAATAATAAACACAACCACTCAGCATGTCTAACACTCGCTTCTTTCTCTGCTCACTTTGCCTTGCTCACTCTGCATCTTGTCGTCGCTGGTTTGTTGTGCGATATCCACTATAACACACGGTGCATGCTGTCTGCATTTAACATCATAATAAGAGCCGCTCGCTCTCTTTCCTTTCAGTGCTAAGTGAACACTTGTGATTTGAGGATTTCTTGGCTGACAGGGGATCGAGGCCTTTATAGCCACGTGTGTTTACATTCTGTGGAAAATAATCAATGAAAACCCCACGTGCGAACTGGGAGGAGGACTAAATCGATCGATATCGTAAACACCTATATTAGAACAGGCATATCCTGCCTCAGTGGATTATCTATTCGTCATAAGGATGCTATAGATGGATATTCTACATGTTGAACATGTAAAAACATTGAGCAAATAACTTGGTCGTAAACGCAGATATAGGTGTTGTGTACAAACAGGTTAGTGGTTCTACACTGTGCATACGATGCCTTGGGTGTGTCCATTGAGTATCGTACTGTGCACAGGGACGCCCTGATAATTAAGACGTGCACTTTTAATTATACCTGTAATTAACGACGCATGCAGGTCTGGTATCAGTCATCGTAGGTTGTGCATGCATGCGCATTTGGCATGACGACACAGCGGTCTGCTCAATCACAGAATAGGGCTATCTCCCTTCATAGGTAGGTGTATTGGGTGATTACATAAGTATGCAGATCACCGAGGGGAAGGAGTAAGAGCACAATATGAATGAGCACGCAGTAGCTAGATATAACAGTCAAACCACCCTTCAAGTAAACATTCAGTTGCCATGGCAATATCTTACAAACGCATACATCTGAACGCGTGAATGCCGGGAACACGAACTATGAAGTTTTGCCAAAACTTTGCGATGAGTAATGGGGCATTCAACTCAGGCAACCCCTTTCTTTGCGAGGCAGGCTAGGTTTTTAAGGGGTTTTTTTCCTAAGATGTTTCACCAACTAGGATATTGTGGTTTCACAAATAATTAGGTAGAGCTTATAATTCATATGCCCCACTGTGAGGGTGATATAACATCCTGTGTACTACTCTCTGATATTTTATGTATACATGCATTCCAATAGAGGAGGTTTTGGGTGGGTGGTGATATCAAATAGACCACTGAACACATATTTCACCGACGTGCAATTCCGCTGTGGATTATATTGACGATTTATAGTTTTATGTTCTGCTGTAAATCACACTTCTCCGCCCATGGTTAAGCTATCACCACCTCGACGAGGATAGCGATAGAATAGTATTATCCCAACGTATATATATTGCACCGCAGATAAAAGCGCGGCAAAACAGCGCTCCTGTTCCATGGGGTCTCTGCAGGGTAGCTTCCCCCGTTACCATGGTAATAGTTGTACCTCCGATATCCGGTGAGTCAGTGGTTTGTCAAGTGCTGTTGGCGACGCACGGCTGGGGTGCTGGATATTGGCGAGGGCTCACTTAGTCACTGAGCTCGTCTTGCGTATACTTTTGAACCCGTACAGTGGAATTTAGATTTGTACGACGGATTTCATGGTCAGTTGCTCTAAAATATCCCAGTGTATTCCAAATATAGCATTGTCTTGTTCTGGCCGGCTTGTCTACCGGTATGCTATATGCATGGTAACCATTAATCACTAGTAATAATAGTTAGTTTATTCGTGCAATAATTATAATTACAAAACCTCGGTTTATCAATAATTACATAATGATAATCTGGACGGAGCTCAGCAAGCATTTGAATTAATATCATTTTTAAAGTTGGTATCAATTTCAATTTATAACTACATATGATCAGATATAATTGATTTAATCACCCAAATTAGTAAAAACAATACAATCGATATATCTTATTACTGTGAAACGTATTCCAATTCTATAAACATTCAATTATTCAATTAGCATTGGAATACCAGATCACAGAGTGCAACTGATGATTAAGTGAATCATCCGTCTGAATAATGAGTTTCTCAGAACCATTGATACATAACAGATCAGTAATGATATTCATGAGATGCAAATGTTATGCAAATTAAAATGAGGGCAGCCTCATACAGACATACACCCTGAACGTTCAGTTGCACACATGGTGCCAAAATCACTCAACTGCGAGGAGTAGCGGATACAGCATCTCTGCTATTAACCCGTTGTCGTCAGTGAGAAATACATTTGAGATTTATATTGCATGCAGTCGGTTTTGTGAGGTCAGAGTTCACTGATGCAGTGAATGAGTCATGCATTGATGCATTTTTGCATTCATTGACTGGAGGGAAAAATACTATTGCATCTCGTTCGATGCTGAATGCATTTTTCTTATTTCCTTGCATGCTATGCGTCTGCTTCTCAAGAAATGAGCACTTCTGATCTCAGCTTATTTTTCCTTTTATCATTCTTTCACAGAGAGCAGGAAGCGTGAAAGTGATAGTTTGTTGTCCTCCGATTCCGACCAATCAAAGAACTCTTTCAACACCAATTCATTACCTCCCAAATTCGACCAATCCGCCTCCTCTACCCCTGTCGTTATAGACCAGGTACGAAGCCTCCCTTTCTACGCATGTTGTTCAAATTGTCGTATTCTGTCTGTTGCCTTTTAGTGATGTTTTGCATTTCCATTTCGTCTTGCAGTCAATCGATCCATCTCATCGTCGTCCCTCGGAGGATGCGTCGATCTCAACAGAAATCAAAGTAGCCGTTTCGAAGCACCCCACCCCCTTAAAGATCAAGTATGCCGATACTAATTTAGCCAAGAAACCCGAGAAGCGAGCGACGATTACGACAGAAAGCAGCGGAACTCTCAACCGCAAACTGAAAGCGTTCAACAATTCCGCTGCATCCAAACGAGCCTCTTCGTCTTCTCTTCCTCCGGAATTTCTCGACAACAAAGATATCTCACCATCGCTGGAGAGTTTGCGGACGCCAGAGAACCAAGCGCAACAGTGGCGACCGGCTCCAACCAAAGTGATCCAATCGACGCATATGCGACCATCTGTTTCCTCAATGCCATCTGATCAGCCGGACGGGGGAGGCCTTCCCCTGGAGGACAAGAGGAGAGAGGAGGCGCTGAGGAAACTGAGAGATAGGGAGGAGTTAAGGAAACAGAGAATGTCATCCTCCAGTGGGGATGACCTCAAAAGGAGGTCAGATGAGAAATCAACGAGTGAAGCAGACACGGATGATGCAGATAAGAAAGAAGAAATGATGAGAATTCAGAAGATGAGAGAAGAGAAGCTAAAGAAGGAGAAAGCGAGATTGCAGAAGATTATAGCAGAACAAGACAGACTGCAGAAGTTGAAGAATGAAGAGAAGAGGAAGTTGAGAGAAGAGGACGGTAAATTGGAGAAAGCAAAAGATAACCTGAAGAGCAAAGATGAGAGGATAACCGGAGAGGTTGTTCGGATGAGTTCTGGAGAGGAGAAGATGAGTGACGAGGAAACGAGACAGCAAAGATTGTTGGAGATACAGAAGAAGTTGCTGCAGCAAAGGAAAACTGCTGAGGAAGAGAAAAAAGTGCTGCAGCAGAAAAAGAAAGATGAAGAAGAAGAAAAGAAAAGAGTTGAGATAGATAAGAAAACATCATTGGAAGATAAACGCAAAGTTGAGATCGAGAAATTGAAACTAAAGAGGAAAGAAGAGGAGGAAAAGAGAAAGAAGGAAGAGGAGTTGAGGAGAAAGAGGTGGCAGGAAGAAATTGAGAAGCAGAAAAGTGCCGAACAAGAAGCAAGAAAGAAAGCCGAAGATGAGAGAAAGAGCGAGATTGAAAGAAAGAGGAAGCTGGATGAGATAAAAATAAAACAGAAATTGAAGGAGGAAGAGGATAAAAGGATGTTAGATGAAGGAGAGAGGAAGAGGAAGTTGGAAGAAGCTAAAATGAAACAGAAACAACGAGAGGAAGAAAAGAAAAAGAGCGAAGAAGACGAGAGAAAAAGAAGGCTCGAAGAAGCTAAAATGAAACAGAAACAGAGAGAAGATGAGAGGAAAAGAAAAGAGGAAGAAGACCGCGAGAGGAGGCTTCAGGAGGCAAAACTGAAGCAGAAGAAGAGAGAGGAAGAGAGAATGAAGATTGAGGAGGAGATGATTAAACAAAAATTAAGAGAAGAAGTCGAAGCAAAGAGAAAGGAAGAAGAGGAGAGGAAAAGGAAATGGGATGAGGAAAGTCGAAAACAGAAACTGATTGAAGAAGCTAAGAAGCAGAAAGCAGAGGAGGAAATGAAAGTGAAGAGGGAGGAAGAGGAGAAAAAGAGGAGATCTGAGGAGGAGAGGAGGAGGAAGTGGGAAGAGGAGATTAAAATTCAGAAAGTAGCAGAGGAAGACGCAGCGAGGAGGCAGGCTGAGGAGGAACGAGAGAGGAAACTGAATGAATTGAAGATGCAGAAGCTGAAGGAGGAGCAGGAGAGGATACGAAGAGAGGCAGAGAGAAAGAGGGCTGAGGAGGAGATGAGGAGGCGGAAAGATGAGGAGGACGAGAGGAGGAAGAAGGAGGAGATCAGGATGAGAATAGCGAGAGAAGAGGAGCAGAAAAGAGAAGCGGAGAGAAAGATACAAGAAGAAGGGAGACGATTGCAAAGAATGAGAGAAGAAGAGGAACAAAGAAAGAAAACTGAGCTAGAGAAGCTGAAAAGAGAGGAAGAACTGAGAAGACAAGAGAGAATACAGAAGGAGGAAGAGATGAGAAGAAAACAAGAAGAGGTGCGAAGAGAAGAGGAGAGGATGAGATTAGAGGAGGAGAAGAGGAAGGCGAATGAGCTGGAGAGAAAACAGAGAGAAGAACAGATAAGGAGGATGAAAGAAGAAGAGGAACGAGTGAGAAGAGAAGAAGAGAGGAAAAAGCAAGAAATTATGGCAGAAGAGAGGAAACGAATTGAAGAGATGAAGAGACGTGAAGAAGAGGAGAAGATGCGGAGGAGGAGTGAGACTGACGAGAAAGCCTCAACCGAGAATGTTCGACTTCAGAAAATTCGACAGCAACAAGAGATGCTAAGACAGCAACAGGAGCTGCTAAAGAAACAGGAGGAGGACCTGCTGCAACAGGCCAAGCAACTAGAAGCTGCCGAAAATGTAAGTACACCAGTTCCCAAAACAGGTCTTTCCGCACGGAGAGCGTTCACGCTCCAGTCTAAACCTGAACGGGTTCTGCCCGTGAAACAAGCGTCAACACTTCCTGGAAATTTGAAGAAACCAATCGCCAAGTTCTGCATGGAACATCAGTTGGAACAACTCGCAGAACTGAAACAGCAACAAATGAAATTGAGGAAATTCACCTCACCGCCCAGCACAGGTGCTGCTTCCGTGTTGGGCAAACCGAGCTTTGTGCAGAAAACTCCCGTGAAAAGTGCGAAGGATCTGACGCAAAGTGTTTGTTCGTATTCATCAGAGTTGGTGGATGTTCCATGTGACAGAGTTACCATCGTGAAACAGTCATCATTCAGTCGATTTAAAATGAAACGTCCTTTCTCGACTAATCGCAATGTCCAGTCGATGGATATCAGTGTTGTACCTCCGGATAATCTACAATTCACTGTGAAGGAAACTGTGTCCGTACCTCCGCAAAGTGATGACGTATTTGCAGTCATCCAAAAGACCAAACCGATCGAGGAGAAGATACCGAAGCGAATTGAGCGCTTCTCCGGAGCCACGTCGACAGCCCTCCAGAGAGTACGCTCATCAATTACAATCACAAATTCTGTCTAATTTTATTCTGTAAATCACTAATAATCATTCTCAGGGAATTATTGTATATGTTTGCCTATTTTCTCTGTCACAGCTGAGACGGAATGCAACGCAGAACTAGGACACCCCTCACAACGTAATTATTTGTTTTGAAAAAGCACTCTTCCCTTTTTGTGCGCCTTGGCATTACATAATTCAGCTGTCTTGAAATTGCTCGCAATTCTGTTTTCCCTTCTGTTGATTGCTCGACATCGTTGTTTTGGCGCCATTTTGTTATTCTTAGTTCATCGGCTTTGTTGCTCCACTCACAATTATCATAATTTATGACAAGGAGCATCTCATTAACATAAAGTATGTAGATTTACTGACCCCATTCCCTGAGAATGAATATATTTTGTGATTTGTATTGTATTTGGTGTAAGTTTAAGAACTAAAGCATGTTTCTGTATCTTGTTGTAGTCAATATGTTGTTAATTAATATTTTAAATTGTAAAAATATAATTTACTGTGTATTTCGTATGCGGCTACTTTGAAGTGAACTATATGCCAATTAGCGTTTCAGTAATTATCTTCTGATGTGATTTATTTTTTCTAAAATTAGTTCACTTCAAAGGAGCTTTAGGTTATTTTGTTCATTATAACTTTTTATTTAATTTAATTTTCATCGATACAGTCGAACCCAAGTGTCCATAATCCCATCATTTGAACTTTTCCGTACACTCATAAAAATATATTATCATTATTCCGGATTGTAATAACAGGGTTTGACTGTACAGTATAATTTATGTATATATTTATATAGATTTATCTGATCCCGATATCTATCAAAATTGTTTCTTTTTCTTTGTCTTCATTTCTTCTTTTTTTTTCTTCTTTTTTTTTTTTTTCTTTTTTTTTTTTTGTTTTTTTTTTTTTGTTTTTTTTTTTTTCAAAGAACAGCCCTATCAATTAATTTATGTTTCAAGTATAATCGTTCGAGAGTTAATTGGCAGATATCTCGCTAGTGAATATCGCAGGCTGGTGTGTAGATTATTAAGTGCCATTTTGTAATCTTTGGTTCATTTCGACAGTTCACCCTCCCTACTAAAGTGGTGCCAGCTTTCACGATAATGCCTAATTACATAATTGCTGGATCAATAAGCAGATTAGGTCATGACCCACTTGCATTTCATTTGCGTTTCTGTTATTACATTTGATATTTTCAATTTCACACAATTTCTCACGGTTTGCTCGATTTCAATTGCACCATTTCGTCTTTAAACCTTTTTCCTTTCTTCCTTCCCAGAATGCAATTGACGAGTGTGACATGAAGGACCTGGCAGCTGGCGAGGCAACCATCGCTCCCGTCGCCTCTCTGGTGCAGAAATTCGGAGGTTCATTTGATTCGGACACAGGGATGACCCCAGTGAGAGGTCACTCGAGAAGTACTAGTGTCGATACGGAGGATGGAGGTCGGGAGGTCAAGAAGACGACGGTGGTCAGACGACGACGCACTGACGCCAAGATGGACAGTGAACTGGAAAAGATTCTGCACAGACGAAGCAACTACCTGGACGATTGGGAGAACCAGCTGCAGAAGGAGGGGGCCTCTGAGGCAGACCAGCAGATTATGCAATATGAAGAGAAGCTGAAACAAGAGAAGGAGATGCGGACGCAGGATTGCGTAACTCCAGTCACGGATCACGAACTGGGGTCGGTGCTGAAAGCGAGAAGGAACATGGAGTCGGAGGAGTACGTTCATGAAAGTAGTTCTGATGTGGAAGACAGCAAAGCAAAGTTGCTGCACACGAGTTCTCTGGAAGTGGAAATGTCGCGACCGACTTTGACGAAACAGAAACGGTTGTCAGCTTCTCCGAGCTTCCGAGGCGAGGAGATGAAGTCTGCAGATCAGGGAGTTCTGCGGAAGTCTAAGACTTTTGATGTTGGGCCAACGATGGACCCTGAACTGGCGACGGTGTTGAAACTACGCAGGAAATATGGCAAAAGTGATGACGATGTGAACGAAGAAACCTCTAGCAGGTTGGTATGTTTAATCAATCGATTACAGTAGTACTGCAAGCGGATTAAACAGTACCATAATAGTATTTATCGCTTCCGTGGATGCTAGGCGAATATGCCAGTAAATAAGCAATGAATTACATCCTGATATTGGCGTGAAGAGAGAGTCCAATGGATACATATTGGAAATGTTGATGGCCTAGCTCTCCTATTGACCGAAGTTAATGAATGAAGGTTTGGCCAGATAAACAGGCAGCCGAGCTCAGTTTGGTGAGCATAGGTGTGGGATAATAAAAAGCGCCACAACGAACCCCCAGGCCAGGAATGCAAAGGGGGTTTCTGCCCACACCCGAGGCGACAAGTGGGTAGTTTCACATCTTGTTTACTAACAGGAAGAAGCTTGTCTCCATACCTATGGCTATGCCCATCCAAATTTCCTGAATTAGGCCTAGGCTTGCACATCATTAGACTATATAACCACTAGTCTCCCTTTACCCCAATATCACGATTGATTTCATTGCCTAATATATTGTCAAACGTTGCCTGGCATCCACGAAAGGAATGAAGACTTCTAATGTATGCACGACTTAAGCCCATGTAATGCGTAACCAAACATATTGTTTATTACTTCTTCAGAACTACAATGAGTTGATCGAGCTAACATTGTTCGCAGAAAATAAATCCGTCACTTGAGGCAGTCAAACTTGTACTCGGCACTTGAGCCATGAACATTAAGTCTTGTGGCTGCTTTTTGGAATGCCACTTCCTTTCTAACACTTACTCTAAGAAGTGCTGTGCTTCAAAATATTGTGATTATTTATGTAAGTTCTGAAATTTTCGCACAGGGTGAGAATCGAACGTCCCAAACTGAAAGAAATCACCCCACCCCCTGACGCGGACGAAGCGTCGGAGGGCGAGAAAGCCCTTTCAGTGGCCGAGAGAATTCAACGCATGCAAACGCACAGTTTGAGCGCCTCTCCTCTACCCAGAAGGCAATCTTGCGGGTTTGTTTCAGGCGCCACATCTGTTCTCTTTTATGCGCCTTTTCGCTTCCACCAGGTCTCCTGCGAATCAAGGGAAGATGGCGGGATCCTTGGAGGATGGCGAGCAGCGTTTGCTTGATCGCTTACAGAATATGTCGTCCTTACAGACGTCTGGAATTAACGTTAGTGCCCGGAAAAAGAACTTGCTTGGCGTACCAAGAGATTCACGCAGGATGACCCAGCCAATCACACTGCAGGAAATACTAACCGCTGACTCGTGAGTGAAACAGGGGTCAGGGGGTCAGCGTTGCATTTTGTTGAAATTTTATTGCAGGTTGGAGTCAGTGTCGCTATTTCGAGCTGAGATCATGCGCAAAGCTTCGACCAACTTCTTCAAAGAGCGTGACCTCTGGAAACCCAGGAGTGAGGTCAAGAAAGTCAGAGGTCAGGAGAACTTTCCTCAGCCATACAACAGAAAGAGGAGAGATCGCAACGACCCTCGCTACAAGACGCAACCCATCACAACGCGTGAACTCAGTGAGATCCCAGAAAAAGAGGCTCTCACAAAAGCAGAGATCACTGTGAGGGCAGCGGAGATAAGCAGGGCCCAAGAAAAAGTGAGGAGAGCTCAGGAAGAAGTGAAGAGAGCACAAGAGGTGGAGACACGGAGGGCGCTAGAGGAACAAGAAAGAGTACAAGAAGAGGAGAGGAGAACAAGGCAGGAAAAGATGAGAGCATTGGAGGAGAAGAGGGCTCAGGAGGTGACGAGGAGGGCTCAAGAAGAAGAGAGGAAGGTTCAGGAGGCGAAAAAGAGGGCTCTTGAGCAGGAAATGAGGGCTCAAGAGTTGGAAAGGAAAACGCAGGAACTGGCAAGGAGGAAAGCAGAAGAGGAGGAGAGGAAGGCTCAAGAAGAGGAGATGAGGAGGGCACAGGAAGCAGAAAGGAGGCGAGCTGAAGATGCAGAGAAGAGAGCGCAGGAAGAGGAGAGGCGGACCCGGCAGGAGAAAATGAGAGCACTCGAGGAAAAGAGGGCTCAGGATGTGAAGATGAGGGCACAGGAGGAAGAGAAGAGGGCCCAAGAGGCAAAGAGACGAGCTCTGGAGCAGGAAATG
>KB304239.1:529651-544289 GCA_000328365.1 Capitella teleta | reverse complement strand
GCGCAGAGCTCAGGAGGCAAAGAGGCGTGCTTTAGAACAGGAAATGAGATCACAGGAGTTGGAGAGGAGGAAGGCTGAGGAAGAGGAGAAGAGGGCTCAGGAGGAAGCCAGGAGAGCAGATGAGGCTCCTGTTCCTACTTCAGCTGTGACCGACCAAAATAACCGGCAACGAAACCCAAGTGTCTGCAGTTCAACGAAGCAGTCGTCGTTTGACAGTGACGAGGATTTCTTTGACAAATTGGTTGAAATAAATTACAAAGAAATCGTCTCCAGTCCAACGATCGACCGCAAACTCCCACCGGTCGAGGAAATCATCGGGAAGCCAGAGAAAAAGCAGAGGGCCAAGACCCAGCCGCTCTGCTTGGACGACATCAACAGAGCCTCTGAAATTGCCAAAACGGAGCACAACGGCCATCAGGATAAGCGACCCAAGAGTTTGGTCATGACAGAGGAGGAGGAGGAAGACGACGATGACGAACTCTCCAAGTAAGCGAAATTTCAAGGTTATAATTTGTCAATTGACCATATGATTTCCAGGATGACATTGGCGCAGAAAATGGCGCTGTTTTCCGGATCTAAAGCGACGGCCCCTCAATACACGAGGGAAGCACCTGTCATGCGACGCAAAAACAGACGGCAGGACCCGCGGTTTAAAACCCAGGTAGGCGATTGTAATGAAATATTGAGGCCTGGTTTGCGGCTTTCTCTGTTTCTCCTTCTCTCTATATCTTATGTTATCTTATGTTTATTGCTTGCGAAGATATTATGTGGGCGTTCGGGGCCATCGAGCGTTTCACATGTTTGCAAGCAATATGGTCGCAATTATTTCTTTTGTACATTATTTTGTATTTGTGTGTTCAGAACGAGGCGGAGGTGGTGGGTATGTTGCGATCCAGTTCCTGTTGCGTTCACACGCCCCCCCTCTCCCCAGCTCCCCTACCTCCCTTTTCCTCCTTCCTCCTTCTCTCCATCCATCCGTGAAATCTGATCAATACCTTTTTGAATTTTGTCCCCTTCAAAATATTTCTGTTGTTTCAGCCAATTCCATCTCATCCATTCTTCTTCTAAACTAATTTATAAAATATATAAAACAAGAGTTGAGTATTCAATTTTCAATTTCTCATTAACAAAATCCCGCGCAATGAAAAAAAAAATCCGCTTTTCTTTAGTTATTAACTATGTTAAATTTTTGTTGTTGTATGTTTGCGTTTTAACTTTACCGTTGCTTGAACGCTGTGTGTCGTTTTTTTTTATTTTTTTTTTTTCTTTATTTTTTTTCTTTTATTTTTTTTTGTTTTTTAAGTTGTCTTGTTCCGTGCACCTTGTTTCGCTGGCCCCAATTTTGAAGAAACGAATGTTCTTGCGACCTCTAGCTTTTGTAATAGTCAATTAAAGTTGCACTCTCCTTCAGCACTTTCTCGAAGAAATAACCTGCAGTTACGTACTAGTACTACAAAATGATACTGACGGTATGAATCCAAAGCGGGGCGTGCTCCGTCCAGGTCCTATGAGGACTTAAGGTAGTTTATGCCACACAAGACACTTGCAGAGGACAATCAGAAGTCCTCTTGACACAATCAGGTGTGTATGTAAACTCCTCTCAAACGACAAATGTAAAAGAAAATGAGCTCGCGCGGTGCCCATGATTACTTATAAAGTTATCAATAATTTTCCAGGAAATGTTGATCGCTTCTTATAGAGTAGGAAGCATTAGAATGACTGCATATCGCATGGTATAGAGCCTTCACCAGCATGGAATTAAACGATCATATTCTCCTCTAATTCAATATTTCCAACATCTGTGATTTGAATTTTCTTTTTTTTTTTTTTTTCCTCTGCAGCCGGTAACCAGTGACGAAGTATCAACTGCCAAAGTGTCGCCTCTCGCCATGAGTTTGATCCGGCCGCCGGACGAGGAAGAACTGAAGGACCTCTCGAAGGAAGAACGCAATGACGTCATGGTCAGCCATGCGCAACAAATGGTCGCGACGGTCAAACAAACTGATGGCGAGGAGGCCGCCACTTCTCAAACCATATCGCTTGGTGAGTTCTCGTTTGAATCATAACGCACTTGGTGCGTTATGACTAGTGCTTCCCAATCATCACTCATGATGCACATCATAACGCACTCACTGACTCTAATCCAAATATGCGAACTTGACAAGTTCACAACCTCAATGACAAGTTCACAACCTCAATGACAAGTTCACAACCTCAATGACAAGTTCACAACCTCGCCTCTGTTTATTTTATGACTCTTGAATGTCAACTGCGCATTAATACTGATATAGCCAGCTGTGATATTTATAATGCTCTCCTCCTATGCTAACTCGATACCTTTGAGAAACGGACAAATCTGCAAGTTCTCTACTTATTATTTAAGCTCCCACAAATCTCGAATTGCTCCGTTTAATCGGTCATAATTCACTGGAAGCACGCATAAAGTGCGTAATCATCGTAATGGGTCTAACACGAGATTAAACGGTTCCTCAAAGCTGTTATCGATGAGTGTTTTCTCGATAGCTTTCCACACAGATAATAAATGAACATTTGGCAATGTATGCATTATCTATGTATACAACTTGCATATGCATGTGAGCCGAAATTCTATAAAAACAAATGAAACCCCGTTAATTTGTTGAACCGTACACTTCATGCTAAAACATAGGGGCTCAATAGAAAAGCCCAGACAATATATATTATATAATCTTGCAATTAAAGATGGGATAATTAGGAAATAATAAAATTAAACCACCTTCAGAATGGATCAATTACAAGTATAAGTGTCTAATAGTATATGTAGTGTATATATTCAAAACCAGGGAGTTATCTAACACTAATTAACTGTTATATTCTGTAATTACATAACCCAATCTGTATTCAGAGAAGCCTATTTGAGACTTGAAGGTTAAATCATATTGTATGAACTTATTCGCACATTAGCGCAATGAAAGGCCAATTCACAGTCCATTCACAAACCCATAAATGACATAATCACATCATTACATCAGTATACAATGGCGAAAATGCCATGTGACCGACCTACCGCGCCTCAAGTGTTTATATGAAACCCTGATGCTGTTCACTTTCATTATCCAACACGGCTCACAATCAAGCGCAGGTATACTCACCCCCCCCCCCATGTGCATTGGCTTCAACCACCGTTGGAGAATACGACTGCGTTCAGTGCATGGTTTAACATGGTTCAAATTCGGAATATTAAAATTTCTCAAGTAAGTCTTATAATTAAGAAAAGATTAATTAATAATACACGCATTTACCAGTTATAAAATAACTCCGAGAGGAATGCGTGGAACATTAATTGATCCTAATTCAAGTTCACTTCCTTTGGCTTATGCAATGTATTAATAATCCACTGATCAATCAATGGTATAATATAACTATAATTATACTGAGCCATGCATTTCCAGCAATAGATGCACATTGGGGCCGCAGGTGAGTCTTTGGTCAGATCAAAGGGTTTGTTTGTGAAATTCGGGTCAATGGATTACGCGTGTACTATTAATAGTACTGACTCCCCAGGTGCAGAGAACAGGTGGAAATATCTGATCAATTTTCTGGATTGATCCAAAGGATTATTGATTCTGCTTGCGTTCATTTTCCTGAAACACATTCATATAAATGGCACCAAAGGTGGTTCAACAGACAGCGAATGAATTGATTTGCATTTACAGAGGATCCTATAACCTTGTTCTATTATTTATTATTTATATTTATTATTTATTATTATTTATTATGTACACATGCAGCCACTACAGTAATTCATATTATTCGATTTGTAATGCAGTGTATATCGTATTCATTTATCTTAGTAAAAGTGATCTGTTGATAAACCACAGTTATTACTACAAAATTATTATAACAAATATAAGATCTATGACCATTCTTGTAAATCATTCATTATTCAAAGCAAGGGTTATAACCATGGAGCATACCGTGCTAGGTGTCCCATGCACACCTGTATATATATACCTGTAAGTGATTGCTGATCATGAATATTTCATTTCTTCTCAATTGCAGATGTAAATATTTCCTGTTGTGAGAAAGAAGAATTAGACAGAAAGGAACAAGAAAAAGAAGAAGAAGCTAAAAAAGAGACAGTTAAGAAGATCACAGTCACCTCCAAACCCACCGCCCGCGTTTCCCCGCGAAGAGCGAGGATTCGTCGTGACGGGAGCACGACCTCCGAATCCGAGAGTTCGTCATCCGAGAAACCATTCACCAAAAATGATGCAATAGCGAGGAGAAGGAGGCAGAAAGAACGCAATCAAATGGCCAACAGGTGAGCTATAGCTGGGTGCTGTGTGTAGCTGTTTATGGGGTTTTCATCGTGTCCTGTGGTTTGTATACATTATAGTCGTAAAACTTTACGCATTCATCCTTGAGGGATTTTGTGACTCGGTTTTATTGTGTTTACTTTTTCGCATAAATCTGTAATTATTCTCGCTTTTCTTCGCATTCTTCTGCCACTTGCGATTGCTGCATCTGGGTATAAATTATATCGCATGTGTGCGTGATTCGAATTAAAAACCCTTCCTGTGCACTGGTAACTCCAGACTACTAGTATACATGTCCATAGTATAATATTTTTATTTCTGTTTTCCCAAGCAGTCAAGCGGTTCGAACCCGATTAAATCAAATAATGAAAGTGCACGATATCAGCTATGATCCGCGTGTCAGCTGTTCCTACTTGGTATTACATGTGTACTGGTACTAGTACTTTTTATCTATGAATGATTAGGCTCTTGATATGTGCTATATACGCAGCCTTGTAGCCTATACTATTATTGATAATGTACGACTATATGCTCCACGCAGCCATATAGTAATATAAGACTAGCCTATAATGCGTGTCACTGGCACAATATTATCGAGGTGCTAGAATACCAGCTGGCATTAGTATCGCTTAATCAGCTTAAGTATGCTGTTACATATATACATGTGTAAATTGTATATAATATGTACATAATTATACATAGTTGGTATGAAAAAGACAAGTTGGCCTATGTATAGAAGGCTTATTATTAATTGCCCTGATTACTTCACCCTTTAAAGTATGGTGTGAAATGAGATAGGCAAAATAATTAAATCAGGTTTCTATCTGAAAGTTTCACTGTCAAATTGAACCGTGTGTAACCTTTACCCTTTTAACCTTTTAACCACGTGGTTAGGCAGCATCCAGCATCCCTCAAATTATGGATAAAAATTCATTTGCATCTTTCTAAATTTTTCCATGATCTCTCTGAATCACGAATTTCTTCAATATGTTTTAAGCTTCCAACAATTGAGAGAGAAAACAGATTTTTATGCGATTCAAAAATACGGTTAAACCACTTGTAGTCAGCGGTAGACCCTCCCATTCATCATCAGCCCTTAACTCACAACCGATCCTTGCTATCTAGAACTCTATCACCTAAATCCCCACACAGTACTCACTGAATACTTCCATTATAACTACCGACCAACTTATCAGTATCGCACCCGACCTATTATAACTAATCTTCAAATAACAAGAACGCACTATCTAAGTTCACCAATGAAAGGCGCGACTACACCTTTGGCTGTGCTCAGCCTGTTTTGAAAGCTTCAACTCAGAAGTCGAGGCGAATACACAAATATCGGTCGCGAGTGAACAGCCAGGAGTGATTGCACCTCAACCGGATACATCGAATCTTACGCAACCTGAATTCAGTTGTGATGCTGCGTGAGCCGTGAGGAGTATGGATGCCGTGCAGCGGAGGGAGCGGAGGGAGCGGTCGTTGCTTGAGGATCTGCAGAGGGTGTCCGCCGTGCGCTCGGCCATCGGACACCGGGAACAGCTGGATGCGGTGGCCAAGAAGACTTCATCTGGGCGAAGGCGATCCTCCAGGCGAGTTCCGTGCGGGGTCATGACCTATTCGATCTCGTGTTACGTCATTAAGTGTACCACGATTATGTAATATAGCGGTGATCAAAGTCCAAGCAGTCGATTGGCGATTGGCTCAGCTGCGAATACCGCGCTCCGTTTGTTTCAGTTACGTCAAATCACTTGATCTAAATTAGCATACATGTAATCATTTATCTGTGACATTGTGTTCACATTTTCGTGCATTGGATCGATTAAGGTACTAAGTAGGTCTCAGCCAGCGATTAGCCGCTGCTGCCTCAATGTGCTCTGCAATCGAAATTCGAATCTTTTCGAATGCACTGAATGACCTTAATCTGAGCAAACATTTGATACGGTCTCCCAACACGATTGACTGAATTAGTTCCACGGTCTCCCGATGATGAATTATATATTGACTAATTTTCACTTTTTCCTCCCTTTCAATTTAAATTTTAATATTCATTTTTAATGAATTATCATACATGTATGAGTATATAATAAAATTTACAAGCTGAGCATAAAAAAATTAGTATAAAATAACCACTGCAATCACTTGATTTTGAAGCCTCAGTAAAACTGTGCTTAACTCCTCTCACTTTTTTTCTCCTTTTTATTTTATTCTATTTCTAACTGCTAGTAAAGCGCTGCACTTGATTAATAGAAGCTACATGTAGGGCCTAGTTGGTAAACAGAGTACGATCGCCATTAGCCAACTGGGATTTAATTGTAGGTCGACATGCTGTAGTATTAAAGAATGGCGTACATGCACACTCTGTAATCTATTATCTGCAGTTCCGTACACACAGGGTCGCTACGACGTAGCTGCATGGTGCACTCAGCCTGGGGTCTGATGCTGATCCAGCAGACTCGCAGTGTTGCGTGGCATATATTCCGGCAGGACTTGCTCACATGTGCTGTGCCTTCCAATTGACATATTTCTTCTCTTACTTTTTCCCTGGATTCGATCAAAGGCAAGGACGCCCGCTGACACAATTTCTGCTAAATGTAAATGAGTTTTAAAGGGAACCCATCTATCTAATCCACTAGGATCATTTGGGTTTCCAGATCCCTTCCAAAGGTTCCTTTGTAGTTTACTACCGTATTTGCAGTTATGCATAGCGATGTTATGCAATGCACTTGTTTCTCATCATTCAAAAACAACTGTGAACAGCTGAGACATTTTCTGTTCATTTCAAACTTTGATATGAATAATTCAGAATTTCAGATTGACTCAGTCAGTGCTTCTCGCGATCAGCTCTGTGCGTAAGGATATGCTGTGCATTCCTGTGCAGTATATTTCTGAATATTCTCAGCTCAGACTGAAAACACAAATATTTCTTCTGTGAAATGTTTCCTTCAAAGGAAATGAAATTATTTCCCCGGAATGAGTTTACCCCTTTGACTTCCCAGAAGGCACCCTCTTCCTGCCTTCAGGTCTTCTCACCTCCTCGATTTTCAGAAGAACTCTGTGAGCTGAAAATCCTGCATCTCGATTCCTCGCCTCGTAAGCTGGGGACCCCGGAAGCACCTAGAGGAGTGAAGCAACCGTCCATGTACAAAGGCATGGAGATGTCTGACCGTGTGAAAGCCATCGCGACACCCATCAGGGAACTCAAACCGAAACGAATCGTGGCAAAAACTCGCGTGCAAAGGAAGCAGCAGTTGTGGAATAAAACCATCCATGGTGAAAAAATTAACGCCATTAAGCGAAAGGTTCCCATCAGTAAGAAGATCCGCAAAAGTCTTGAGATCTTTGGTGACGCTGAACAGAAGATCGCAAGGAGACCGAGTCGAGCGTCGTCACTTGGAGTGGATTTCCTAAAGCGCAAGTTCAGCGGGAATGTTGAGAGCGATCCTAATAACAAGACGAACACGAACAAGAAGGACACGAAGAGACGCAGCGACTCTTTTGATGAGGCCTGTCTCCTGTCACCCAAGAAGAAGTTTGCTTCGAATCCTCAGCCATTGAAACCGGCATCTCCCCCTTCTCCTGCTCTGGTGTGTCCTCCAGTTGCGTCGAGGATTGCGCTGTGGAAAAGTGAACTGGAAGGGAAGTCCTCAGATGTGGAGGAAGATGAGGTCTTTGATGGATCCCCACGGAAGAAGATGAAGCTGGAAGATCCTTCTGTTCAGGAGGAAGAACCCGCGGTTGAGAAATTGCCCCCTTCCGACGATGACCCTGCGTTTGAAAAAGTTTTCCAGTCGAATCGCGTTTCAATTAATTCATTTATGATTGATGAAGTGTATCATATTAATTTAATGGTACTCGAGAATTTTGGGTACTGCTCATTATATTGGTTTTAATTTCTTAATTTCACATTTTTTTCTCGTTCATTTGCAGATATCACACACAGCCGGTTGATGGAAGTCCAATCAAAGAAGCGGATGAAGAAAAGGAGAAAGCTCGCACTCCAAGATCGTACGGTAGCCAAGGTCGGCATTTGACGCAACCCATCACCGCGTCAGAGAAAGAAAACGCAGCAGATGACTCATCTCCAGGAAACTCCTCCATCCAGTCACGGTGAGTCAAGCGCCTTCTGTGCAGCCTCCTAGACATCGCTTCTTGACTTCAGTCTTGCGCTTTTGAAAAAGAGTGGAGAAGAAGGATGGAGGAAGAGGATTGGCGTAAAGGAAGGGTCGCCAGAGGTTCAAGAGGTCAAACGCAGAGACAAATCAAAACTGTCAGACAACGCACGTCCAACCAGCATTGCGGACCGTCTCACTCTGCTAGAAGGCTCTCAACAAGGCTGGAAGGCTAAAGTTGACGAAAAAGACGTCAAGCAGTTCACCGTGGAAGGCAAAATGAACAAATACGGTTTGTTATATTTGTTTTACTAAACTGAGTTTCTATTTTATTTTCTGTCCCCAGGTGGAGCCACTGATAGTCCTCTTTCCTCGAAGCGTTTCAACACTCCTAAGATGCCCATCAGCAGAGGTGAGTTATGTTTAAATTCTGTGTTTAATTTTTTTTTAATTAACAATGTTGTGTGATTCTGTAGCAAAGAAATCCTGTGAGTGCTTATTTTTGTGACTGCATCGTGTCCTTTTTTTATTTGCATGATCTGTAGATTCTGACTTTGGCAGCAACGGTTCCACCCCCACTTCCCCAACTCGTCCATCGATCGCTAAGCTTTCTGGTTCACCTCCTAAACCCCTGACCAGCCCCAAGGTCCTCAAAAGCCATGGCCACTCCTTCCCCTGTGAGTCTCTATACTTTTGCATGTCTCCTATTTTGGCATTTTGCCAGTTTTTCTATTTTGCTATGGCTCTTTGTGTTTACAAACATCCTGATCAAATATCTTGTTACACACTCTTTGTACAAATATTATTTATAGCATTAGCTTTAATCCTCTTTGCAGCAAAATCAATGCCTAATCTGTTTGACGAAAAAAATAAAGAAGATGAAGATGACGAGGAGGAGGAGGAGGAGGAAGATGCTCGCATGGTGATGGTCCCTCATGCGGATGACGATGATTTCCGGTCTTTTTACACTCAAAGTCAACTTGATTTAGCCGCTGCGTCTCAGGAAGTGGAGGTCTCGCTTGATGATCTTAACGATATTTTCCTTGATGCTGGTGACATGTAAGTAATAGTACACTTGAATTGTTAGCAACCCCTCAGAATGCTTATTAATATACAGATTGCCTTCGACGAAAAGAATTCGGCCGACGAAAAGGAAAGCGGCCAGCAGCCGTAATCCTCTGAGGCGCCTACAGGAACGTCAGGATCTGCAACAGGGCTACACTGAGGTCAAGAGCACAGGGGTTGCTGAAAGGGAAGTGCAGAGGCTGAAGAGGGAAGGTGGCGCTGCTCTTAGTCAAAGCAACTCTAAGTTCGCTCGGGAAGCTCTGGCTGGATTAGCCAGTAAAGAGAACTTCAGCAAAGTCACCTTGAAGAAAGCTGACTCCTTCAAAGGAGTTAAGTATGCCCCGTATAAGGACCTCATGCTGCTCCAGGTCAAAGGTCGACGTCACTGCCAGACACGGTTGGTCGAACCAAAAGCGGAGTCCATCAACAGCGGAGATTGTTTTATACTTGTGACAAGTGAGAAGATTTTTACTTGGATCGGCCGATTCTGCAATGTCATTGAACGTGCTAAGGTTTGCCTCCAAGGGTATTATTAACAATTGTTAAATTAGACTCATCATAGGCCGCAGAGGTCACCGCTCAGATTCACCAGAAGAGGGAACTTGGCTGCAAATGTCCACGAGAACCCGTCCTAATTGAAGAGGCTAAGAACCAGAGCAATGAAACATTTTGGGAGCTCCTTGGCGGAGAGAAGCCGTACCCTGGTACGGATACATTTTGTCAGTGAATTTCGCATATTTAAGATTTTGAATTTTTCAGGATCGGGACCCAGTGAAGAAGATGAGATCTATGAAGATTGCATGAACATCACCAACATGGTATATAAATTGTACGATGATGAACTTGACCCGGTTGAGGAATTCTGGGGGAAACCTCTGAAGCATGAGATGCTCGACCCAAAGGAAGCGCTCATCTTGGATTTTGGCAGTGAACTGTACATGTGGGCCGGAAAGAAATGCCCCCTGGATAAGCGTCGCAAAGGGCTGCGTCTCGCGGAGGATCTGTGGAAGACCGGCTACGACTACACAGAGTGTGACGTCAACCCTCTCTGTCCTCTTGCCAGTGAGTACGATGGTTTTTTATGGTGGAGTCTTATGTCATTTATTGCAGCTGCTGAAACTGGCAAACTGCCAGAGAAGGACGACAAGCGACCTGATTGGACGGTGTTTGGCAAAGTTACTCAAAACATGGAGACGATACTCTTCAGGGAGAAGTTCATTGACTGGCCGGATACGACGCGCTTGATCAAAGTAGTTCCAAGGACGGCACGTAAATCTGAATGTGAAGTGAGTTCAGTTTTTGTTCCGCTTGCAGTAACCACTCAAATTCAAAGCGTTAGTCTCTCTGTGTACTCCTCAATGCATAGGTATTTTTAATTAGTCCATTTTTTGTATATTATTATTACCTGATGCTATCAGCCTCTCAATGATGAAAACATTTGCACTCATTTGATGTTTATTCACTTGATATCTCAAAAAGGATTTATCTGAGACTGATTCATCTTATTTTACTTATGATTTGAGTTTTTACGCTGACTCAATGATTATTTGCAATGATATTATCTGGATTATTCAATTCATTTCAATTATGCAGTTTGCTGACCTCGTTCCGGTCGATGCCAAGATTATGGTTCCTCTGAACCCCACCCCCGTGTCTCTTGTTCTGGAAGCTAGTCACGTTGGTCGCGGTCGCTTGTGGCTGGAAGACATGGATGGTCTTCACCGCATGTGGGAAGTAAGCACCATCGAGATGGCCGTCTGGCACATCTCAGAGTACGAACATTTACCCATGGTCAAAGAGAGCTACGGACAATTCCACGAAGGCGATACTTATGTCATTCGCTGGAGGTACAAAGTCGCTCAGACTGGTACGTTCGTTACAAATTATACAACGCGGAATAACGTGATTTATGATTCAGGAATGAAAACTCTGAAAGGTCGAGAGAGTTCACATGCAACGGTCGGCAGAGAG
This sequence comes from Capitella teleta, assembly GCA_000328365.1. Classification (NCBI taxonomy): domain Eukaryota; kingdom Metazoa; phylum Annelida; class Polychaeta; family Capitellidae; genus Capitella; species Capitella teleta. Next base: position 532,843 of record KB304239.1, on the reverse strand, counting down.
CGATGCGCCTACTTCTTTTGGCAGGGCAGAGGTTCTTCAATCACTGAGAAGGGCGCCTCTGCTCTGATGACGGTCGAACTGGATGAGGAGCGAGGCCCTCAAGTGCGTGTAACACAAGGCAAGGAGCCTCCTGCTTTCCTTCAGCTCTTTGATGGCTGCATGACTGTGCACCGCGGTAAGCGAGAGGATGAGAGCACCAACACTCAGGGCTCATGGCGCTGCTACATTATGCGCAATGAACTCCCGTTCGAAACCTGTCTCTTGGAAGTGCAGCGCTCTGTGGAGAACCTGCGTAGCCGAACGTCATTTATCATAATGAACATCAAGACCGGCATGCTCTATGTCTGGCATGGTGCCAAGTCTTCTAGTCAATGTCGAGAACAGGCGCTGAGGATTTCTAAATCACTCTCAACAAAGTGAGCATTTCTGCAATCATTTCTTGTCTGTGAATATAATTCATTCATCACAGATGCCCTGAGGAAATCAGTCGCGAGCAATCGACGTTTGTTGTCACAGAGATGGATGAGGGTGCTGAGAAGAAGGATTTCTGGGTTGCCATGGACGCGTTGCGTGGCGACCGCTCTGCTTACCACTCTCTGCTGGACGACCCTCAGCCCCAGAACTACAGTCCTCGTCTTTTCTTTATGACCAGCGTTGCTGGGATATTTGAGGCAAAGGAGGTTCTGAACCCCTGTCGTAATCACGATGATGTCGTGTCTGCTTTCCCGTTCATGCAGACTGAGTTGTACAGTGCATCCCAACCTGGTGAGTGTTCTGCGTACTACGATTCTCGTTTTATTTTTGCTTTTCAGCTCTTTTCCTGGTGGACGTTGGGCACTGTGCGTATTTGTGGCAGGGATGGTGGCCGGAGGAGAGCGAGCAAGAGGAGAACGTCAAGACCGGTTCTGCTGAGGCTCGCTTCAACACCGACCGACGCTGTGCTCTGCAAACCACCATTCACTACTGCCAACTGAAGAAGTCAAGGAAGCCTGTGAAAGCTTACTTGGTTCACGCAGGACTGGAGCCCCTGGAGTTCACAAATCTCTTTCCTCAGTGGGAGGTCAGGGAGGATGTTAGGAAGATCAACGAGGCAGAGGGAAGGGAGCGTGATGAGATTACCTCTGTGGAGGACCTGCTCAGCAAGCTGCTCAAGACCAAGTACACATGGGAAGAACTGCAGGAGCGACCGCTGCCTGAAGGGGTGGACCCCCTGAAGATGGAGCAGTTCCTGCAAGATGATGAGTTTGAGGTAAGAGGGAGAGAGAGAGGCAGGAGCACGTATGTGAATTATTTATTTCAGGAGGTCATGTGCATGAGCCGGGAGGAATTTGCTGCTCTTCCTACTTGGAAACAGGGAAACATAAAAAAGGAGGTTGACCTTTTCTGAATCTTCTTCTACTTCTTAACGTATGCATACGTGTTTGGCACAACTGTGATCTTTGCACAAACTGACATCAAAATTGTACGAGCGAATTTTTTTACTTTTTTTTTTTAATTATGACAAACGAATGTGTTCATTTTGGTGCTAATTACTTTCATATCATTAGCTGGTTCATCTTCCATTATTCATTTCTCATTTCATTAGTCTTTTTCTGTGTTTCAATGTTATTTCATGTGTTTTTTTTTTTTTTTTTTTTTTTTCTGCCTGCAAAACTAGAGGTTTACGCCCCCAAATCTGTGATCAATTGTTTTAATACAGAAAGGGACATTTTTTTTCAGATTTGGTGCCACCCTCCTAACTCCTATTTTGGAGTCTTCCAAATGAAAGATTATACTATGGAAGGTTCAGTCCATTATAATTTTAGAGGGGGTTCAAGGAGGGTATGGTCTTTGACTTGATATAATTATGTGGTCTTTATGTTTATTTTCTTGGTGTATATAATCTTAAAAATATCTTGTGGTCACAAAATATTTCGGACCCTTTCTGCTTAAAACCTTTTTTTGTTCCTCTCTGTTCTCTTTTATTTTTTCGGATGGGTGAGAATCGTGCAAATGAAGCGTTGACTAGTGTCGTGTGCTTACTTTTCCCTTTAGTTCTTTCTGTTCTGTTATTATTTTGTGCTGTGTTCCAATAAATGCAGAGTGCGTTTCTATCGGAGTCATTCCTTTGATGAAAACGAGAATAATTAATTGCCTTTTTGGATTCTTCAATTTGGCAAATATTTGCATGGGTATGTGCTATAAAATCTGCTTACGTAATTATCCTGTGGTACAACTATGACCAATGTGCATGGACCTTCATGGCTTTTGGCCAAAAATACAGACCTGTGCAATTCCTGGATGAAAAAAAAAAAAAAAAAACACACAAATTTCACTATACAGACCTTCCTTAATTAGGTCATACCGATCAATTTTGGAAATAATGCCTCAAAATATTTCTTGAACAATTTAATTAGCACACCTGTCTCTAAATACTTATCCTATATATATTTGTTTCAATAGGCAATGTTGGTATCGTGTTAATGATTTATGCATTTTATGAGGATGCTAAGTACAATTAGATCAATTATGTTCTACGAGTAATCAAACTTGCCGTTAATTAGAATTACAGGTGATTAAAGCTAATTAGTGTGAATAATAATGTGAATAGGCTCATGATCAGGTTCACCCGAGCACTTATATTGAATGTATTCTCAGTATGTATATTCGAGATAAGATGCAACAAGGGAATCAATTACCGTGACCGAGTGAGAAACACAAACATCCGGAAAACCATTTAAAACATCTCATGTATCGCAAACAAAAACATCAATACATGTATCGCAAAAGAAAAAAATGAGACTAGGAGAAGTTGAGATGGTTCGATCAGCACCATCACACGATCGAACGGATGGCATTGCAGAACTGATCCTGTAAGGAACCGTTGAAGGTGTCGCGGTTACCCCTGTCCCCAAACCAATTTAAATGTTTAATTAGTTTCTCATTTTGCCTGACCACCTGTGACACTTGATTTGATGTATTTACGATGTATTACGTAACCTCATGTTGTAAAGGTGGGGCTGTAAAACGCCCGCACCCTTTAATGAATCCTGTGCTCGATTTCCCCAATAAAAGAAAGTGTTCGTTGGAAATCGGGGAGTTCTCAGTCGACCAGCGACCACTTCACGTATCTAGAGCAGTTCGTCATTCCTTGGTAGCCCAAAAGGCTGCCTACCAGAGATATGATAAGATATAGATAAAGCATTCAATTAT
>KB304239.1:507013-525133 GCA_000328365.1 Capitella teleta | reverse complement strand
TATTTTCACGGAGCTACTGCGTCAGCGGCACTTCCTTAGTGCCTTTGCGTAGCCCCCTGGTACTGTATATAATTTGTGTACATAATCTACTGTAATCTGTTCTTTTTTTCTGTGTTTTATACAGTGTAAAATAAAAGTTTATTCTCTCTCTCAAATCGGCATGCTTATAGCTGACTTATTATTTCAATGACAAATGCACCAATCAAAAATATGCACTTATATAAGAGCCATACAAACTGATAGCACCGATTGGATGTTCATTCACACCCTGCTTCAGGATGAAAAGTATGAGTCGAGCAGGATTCACGAATGAACTTTCCGTCAAATCAAAGCAGAAATGGCATGTCCGTGCCGCGAGTTGAACAACCGCTGTACAAATGCAGCCCTCGATCGCCGCTTACATAACATAATCAACATTCCTTTCATGCCCCATCTCCGTAAACCCTCTTCCGCCGAATATTGCATAACACATGTCAACCCTAATCGACTTCCCCGCGAGGCACACGTCCGCCAGCAATTAATTAGTCCGATCGTCCTCCTCTGCTACCCCTTGGAGTCGCCTCTTGTTCTCTCACGGGGTGGTCGACGCGCGGACGGGGGAGGAGATCTCCTCATGCAATGGCTAGTGTACCTTCTTGACTCCCCCCCCCCTCCCTACAAACGAAGATTCGAACGCCGGGAGTTTATACAACGTTACAACGTTTATTTGCAAAGTGGTTGCCATGCAGGAGAAGTGATTGAATCTGGGGTTCATGAATATCCATGCCGATATTTATGGTATGTTGCAATCGGTGTAAATTATTAGCCATGTGCTGTTCTGTGTGGTGATTGTCGAGAGCATAGGCCGATGGCCGCTGACCGACTGCATTTGCTGCAACGCTTTAATCGAAGCTTAGTCGGGGAGCCATCTGATCCTCATGCATGTTGCATCCTCCTGTATTATTATATCTGAGCAATTGACAATGTGAGATAAATTATGAGAACATTCGGACGACATTCTGTCTAGAGGTACTGCAAGTCTGCAACGTAATCCAATAGATGGACGTAGTTCCTCCAGATTTAATTGAGCATCCACGATAAGCATTGTATGGAAATACTTTTGAAGGCGTTATATTGTATGTCGACTTAATGCAAAATATAACATGACAAGTGACCAAAGAAGAGGCGCCGAGAAATGCTGAGAAACAGAATGAGTGCTTGATGAGGCACTTCGGGGGAAAAAAAAGTTGTGTTTGCCTTTTAGGGGGATTTTTGTGATGTGTAGGGATATCCGAGTCACAACTCAGTCACAGCTCAGTCACAGGCGAGATCTAGAAGATTTAAATATTCATTTATTCGTCACAATTAGGTCATTTCATGCGTGCAATAAGACATAATACAGAAGCATATTCATTTACGGTAATTTAATTCACGCGGTCAACTTTGGCTTTTATTGCGATGGTACTGAACTGAACATAGTGAACATAGTGAACATAGAACTGAGTGCTGAGAGGAAACAAGTATCTGTCTTGGGTGCACATCAAGTCAATTGAATCGCAAAAAAAAATTTCGATCACCATTCATGAAGCAATTCAAAAGGGTTTTCAAAATTATCCTATGGCGATGTAAACAGACTAAACACCTGTATTCGGATACTTTCTATACACTGATAAAATGATGTTTTAGAATGTGATGACTGCGTGAAACACGTCACCAGTCTTTGGGCAATTTTGTTGTCATTGTGGTGGATGGGCACCCGACATACATGTGCAGGTTTGTGTCTCTTGTGGTATGCCCGGTTTTTCACTTACACTTCCGATTTTATTCACTATAAAAAGAAATCAAAACAAACAAGGAGTTTGTGATATGAAATCTTTATACTCAAAATCATGATTTCACAAATGCCATTTGATGCCTGGATTTCCTTGGCATTAATGAGTCCCATGCCCCCCGCGCTCCCAGTCCCTCGGGGGTTACTATACGTCCAGCCAGATTCCCAAAAATAAGAAGAAGAAAAAAATCAAATCCTTGGTATTTCGGTGCCAATTGAAAAGCTGAAATCAAGCCTTTATGAGATATTCTTTGCTTGTACCTACATCTGCACCATTATCCACCATACATCTGCAAATTTCACTTGTCAGTCGGTCAAACTCGCGAAAAAATGTGATTAAAATAGTCATAAAAGATCATCCAAGCACAGCCCTGTGCAGCAAGGACACAGACACAGTTTCTTGTCATCTACCTATAGTTCGATGAATATTGTTATTAGGTTGAGAATTGCTTCTTCGTGGAGCGTACACATTTACGCATATGTCTTTCGTTTAGCTGTGTAAACACAAGTATCCCTTGTAGTATGCCAATGGGTCATGAGATTAATGAATACGAGGTCAATTACAGGTCGATCATCGATCGCTGTCTCGGGGAAGTCAGCCGATCAAATTTAGGTTGAATAGATCTTGCTTGTACAAGTGGATGCGCTTTGGAGAACCATATGGGTGCAGGTCTACATGATATTTTTTTACAAATGCTGCCAATTGCATATTTAGCTCTTCATGTATTGACGAAAGAGAATGCACGTTGCGGATAAGGATAAATAATTGTAACGTGGTAGCATGATGCCTGTGACATGATCTAAATGAGTTAATCGTGATGAACTCAATGAAAGACGCTGCTGCCGATCGCTCGGGGCAGTTGTGACTCGATCATCGTGTTGTGTTGCGTTGTGTCGTGTCGTGTCGTGTCGTGTTCTGGCCTGTCGTGTTGTGTTGTGTTGGTTGTGTTGTGTTGTGGCCGAACAAAACAGTGCCGATCAGCGTATAATATACTAGTACTTCCAATGTTGTCCATCATGTTGAGCCTATAGACGATTTCGAGTTTACAAAACTTCCTTTGTGCAGCAAACCCAACAGAATACAGAACTCAGTTCACGGGGGTGCTGACGTGGATGGCTGCGCATGCACTTTTGGTCGGTTTAAAAGAAATCCGGCTCATATGCGGCTCAGAACTCATTGTACGTGGCCTCTGCGTACATTCCGACATGGGGCCAAATGGAATTGGGCTGCCTTGTTAAAAGTGAAATATACGAGCGATTATGACATAATCTATAACCTATAACAATTATGAGCGTCATAATTGTTGCATAATTAGCATGATTAATATAATCAATAGAAGCAAGTAGAAAAGAGATTAGAGATGGGCGCATATATCGCAGAATGATGAGGTGCATGTGATCAGAAACAGGAGTACGGACGTCCGAGACAGAGAACTCACAGAAGCCCTTGTATTTAATGCAGCACCTCTGTTCTACAGACAATGTTCCAACTATCAATTATTTAGGCAATTAGCCGGATTAGGAAGCCCGCGATGTACATGGTATACGTCTATGCATCCAGTGAGGATACGGCCGTCGTGGAAATTGATCAGGAAGTCGCTGGTTTATTTAAGTAATGAACGGCGCATAACCGTATGCCACCGTATAAAAGGGCTTTCCAGAAGATTCCGTATATTATTGCAAAACAAAACAAGCTCTTTGCCTTTGTTCATTAAGGAAGCTAATTTGCACGTGCAAAATATGCGACACCCGATATGTTGGGATGGAAACATAAATCTTGAATGCGCCATACTGATGACACGACCTAGCATTTACGTGGATTGCGCTTCTCAATATGACCCTGAGTCACTCATTACGATTACGCATTCATTTGAGCGACGTTCAGCGATGGCATTGGGGCAGGGCGGCATTGTCGGGGGGCTAATAAAGCAGCCCATCTTGCTACCCGACCCCCTTTCATGACTCGAGGGCAGGGACGGAAAGTCCGATCGGAATTTACATGAGCACATCGCTTGCTGGTGCTGTTGCAGCTGCTGTAGCTGTATGTGTTGGGAGGAGGGGGTTCTTAGAATGGGGTGTTTGCCATGGCCTCCCCGGGGGTGCGTCTTCCTCTCACGTATGACTAACAACACCGTTCGCCTCATAATGAGTCTTTGGGGAATTTTCCCCCTCAGATAAGCCAAGGAACTGAGAAGAACGAGAGGGAAGAAAGGGAAATGGCATGACGTTGGGTGGAATAAGGGCTTGCATTGATCACAGACATCGATCCGTCTCTGCCTCCGCGTCCAAAGCAGAACCCGGAAGCAGAACACCCGCGAAATCTCGCGCAATCAATTGATCTCGCGACACCCGCACGCGACTCCCGTGCGACGTCATCTGCGGCCGCGAGGAGGAGCATCTGGGCCTTTCGCATGGATGGCCACAGATATCCTCCAGTATTGATATTTTTCGCACACACACAGAGGAAGAGAGGCAGCTCAATCGAAGCAACCTATTTGAAAGCTGCCGGCACTGTGATCAGTGAGACCAGCTAAGAGCGAAGCAGCCGCCGCCTCAGCCGCTCAGCCAGTGCGCCCCCTCGCAGCTCGTCGCACTCACTTCCCGCCCGTCCGCCGCCTTTCTCCTGCCCTGCCGCAGCTGCAGCTGAGCTGAGAGGAGCATCGTAGGACGTGGATCATCCGTGGCCCTAATCATCTCCTAAGAAGAACTCGGGTGCGAAAGGATACGTTGCAACGACGGCATCCGGAGGTGGATGAGCCAGGCCGGATGGTGCAGGATGCACACAAGGTCTTCTCCGCTGCCTGTGGTGAGTCTTATTACCAGCAGCAAGTCAATACTGCACGACATACTATCGACTTAGCCTCCCGTGCGAAGCTTATTGATGTACATATATCCTCTCTCCTGTTCTCTCCTCTCTCCCTCTCTGAGTGTCACGAAGCTCTCGCTCCTTCCATCGATTCTCGTCGCTTAGCAATTCACTAGCTTTTTGTTTAAACATGTTCATGTCAGTTCAATCACCTGCCTCGAGGCCTCATTGTTTCTCAAACGGAAACAAGTTTCGCAGGGATTTCCAGCTCCCTTTCTTTCGTTAGGCATACAACATGTCGTACAACTCCTGCTAATGAAGCCAGACAATGTTATATGCAGCGGTGCACATACCGCCAGTACCAGCCTGTCATCATACAATACGTCATGTCATAATATAAATTGTCTGCGTTCATTGCGAAGGGTACGTGGAAGCTGCATAACACACGTATCAGTTTGACGCAGGCAGTGATACAAATCCGATGCCCTAGTTTCAGACGAGATGCAACCAATCAGCGATGACTGTGTTGATGGCGTTACCGTGCTGCCTAATTCAATCTCGTCTGCAATTTGTTGAGCAGCACGCGGTTTCGACGAGGCGGGAAAGCCTCGTCAAAATCTTGCAACGTAGGCAAGCAAACTTCTCGCACATTTGCTCGGCACATCCTGTTCTGAATGACGCCGAATAATCAGCGTTTCCCATTGTCCATTGCGTCGCTACGTATCGTCTATGGAATTAGTGTTGTGCGACTGAAAGAGACAGTAATTGCTCGCCTAATTAGCGCAGCATCCTCCTCTACCTCCTCTTCCTCCGTCCTCCTCCTCGATGTCAGATGACGTGGAGGTACAGACTGTGGAATTAAAGCACGATTTAGGCCTATGTCACGCTATAGTCGGCAGCATTGGTACATCTCTTATTAGCTTATATTGTCGGTAAATACTGTTCGACCTAAACGTAAGCCCCTAGTTGGGCCACGGGCCGATGAGCAAGTTCAACAAGATGCTCAACGAAGCATCAACTAAGACACGGATATGCATGCCAAGAATGTACACGCAAGTCTCAATATTATAAGTGTTGGGCGTATTCCGTGAATAGCAAGCAGCTTGGGTGAGTGAAATGTTGAAAACACGCGGCCAACACGTATATGAACGATACATTATACATATCTGATGGCAATTTCCGCTAACAACTCATCACATCTGCGCTGATCGCCGATGTGACAACTTTGAGGGCACATCACGATGAGAAGATAATGAATCTGTTGTGTTGCCTAAAAAATACCGATCATGATTAATGAAATAATTGGTTGTTCTCGATGCCCCATTGACTCAATTAAGTGACCCGGCAGAGGAGAGTGCATCAAGGTTGTCTTACAAAATATCTGTAGTGCATATTCATAAGCGTAAAGATGCCCGAATTGGTAGCAATCGTTTTAAGCGGCACACACGTGCACCCAATTCAGCCCTGGATGTAGACGACGGCGGATTTGTGCCAATTATCAGAGCGATGGTTGCCGCAATCCAAGCAGCAGCAGCAGCGATTGGCTCCGGGCACTGAGACGTAGTGACTCCTTGTCGCTTGCTGCCTCGGTGACATCAAACCCCGATCGACTCGCTGTGGTCGATAAGATCTCCTGCAGTCCTGGGCTTCTGGCAGTCGGCCAAGTCGTTGATAGATAAGAGCGGTGCACAAGACAACCCTGGATTTCCGGACCCCTGCACAACACATCACTGCAGAAGATTGAGGCCATTCGTGCGGTGGTCATGCAGCTGGCCCGAGAACTAGCACCTGGATGGATCGATGCCCTGATGGACTGACAGAGGAACTGTTGCAGTCCTCGTGTCGTCATGAGGGTCGCATCACCCGCCCAACCACTTCCTGCACGCCTCCTTTAAATTATTTCCCGGGGTGGTCACATCCCTTGACGGGAGCTCACTCTATTGCATCGCATGTCTTGGCCTGCATATTGCAATCCTCATACTTGACAACATTCGCTATACATCGAGTATACAGACTGCCACCCCCAGCTGCTTACTCATGCAATTCAATATAATCCAGCTAACAGTGCATCTTGAGGATACCGCCACTCATACATATATGCAAAAACCCCTTATATACGGTCCCGAACAAGACAGCCCAGAGGACCCGCTGCCGGGTGGCGAATCAGTCCGTTACGTCTCGTTAGTGCTTTGCTAATTCAATTGCTGCGCCGCGTGGTACACATGCTCTCATTGATCGAGGGAAGAAGGGCTTCTATGCATTGCATAATCCTCTTCTGCTTCTTCTGCCAGAATACCACGCACTCCACCTATATTATATACAAACCAAACGCATCATATTCGCTGACCGGTTTTCAATGGTTGCCTCTTGCAATAGCTGCACACAACCAAACTCCAGGAGCAATTATCCAGCGTGAAACAGTCGGTGGCTGATAATGCGCTGTCAGACTCCCAGCTGTATGTCTACGCACCGCCCCTGAGCCGTGACGTAGCAAGCGGGCTGTGGCCCCTTGGCTTGGCTTCGACATTCCCTCAACCAAGCATAACCACAACACACTCTTCTGTGCAGTGAGCAGTTTGCCTTCTTCGAATTCCCCTAATCGTTCATACGTGATAATGGAACAATCGAAGCGGTTTGTATCAAGACAACTGCAGAACGTTTGCTTGAGCAAACAACACTCAACAAGAACAACACCCTACTTTCTCCCCCTCTCTCACATGTGTTGTTCATTCGCCAATCCTCCGAGGCTCTGAGTGCCGAGTGCTGCATGTGTACTTTTTCACTTGTGCTTTCAGTGGAGCGGCGAAATAATGGATATGTAACATTTCGGGTGAGTCTTCGTCGAATGTTCGAGTGGTACAAGGCCCTTTGGTGCTCAAATTCTGCGTGCAACCCTTCGATATCTTCCTATTATTCCCTTTGCAGCAGAGATTTACGTATACAATGTCAGAAGCTGCTTACAAGCGCAGGTCGGTCATTGTCCAATCGACCTGTCTTCCCCGCATGTCATTTCCATTTTAATTGTCTTATCTTGCATCTGCACACTGGTAACCCAAGCACCCGACCCTTCTCGGATTTACTGCTTGTCTCAGAGGTCCCCTTAGCCCAACCCTCTTCGCCAACATGTATTATGGAGTCTAGCTGACCTCTCCACAATCCACCGATGGACCAGCTGCAGCATCTGAGCATCTCACAGATTTCGAGGTCGTTCGGTGGAGAAAGAATTATCGCTCGGATCTGCAGCGGAGATCGTTAAGTTCACACCAGGGTGTGGCAGGGTCCAGGGGCGAAACGCTCGGTTCCATCTCTTTCGGCCCCATTTTGGGTCCATCTCTGTTGCAATTTGTTAGGTTTGGCATAGCCCCCCAAGTTCACGGCAAGGGCCCCGACAGGCAAGGGAGTAACCAAATGCAACGCAGTTCAACTCTGACCCATCGTGAAGTAAGGCTTACAATCGTTACACCTGTTTATGTGTTCAGGTACGGTTAAAAATAACCCGCCTTTCCACCCCAGTGATGCTGCCCTTCGCCTTGGTTCGATCAATTGGATCCGAAAATATCCTTGGCGTAGTAATTCAAGTAGTACGCATGTGAAATGCCAAGTCTGACGTCTTGCTCACCCAGGGTTCTTCTGCTATACACCGTTTTTTATTTGCCAGGAGTCTGAGATTTAACTCTGTGTAAAACATACTGCAACAAGCAAAGTAAGTTCTCTGAGTCAGCGTAGATGAACACAACTTGCTGGGCGCCCCGAAATCTGCCCCTCACAAATGCATATGTATTGAGGTACATTGGAGCAGTGAGATGAAAGCATGTTTTGATTATGGATTTCGGCGAAGTTGGCTCCAGCAGTCTGCCTGGCATCATGATCTAGCTTTCTCATCTGGGTTTTGATTACATGCACCTGCGGACAACCTTCCTTTGAACTTTTATAGGTTTCTGTGTGGGGATCCTGAACCCCTGATGAGCAGTTATGTTGCCTTGGCCTCCCTGCTGTGAGCATACTTGATTGCCACTTGATCTCTGCTTACCTATAGTTGATCGGTTATCACCTAATAACCATTGTGTGTCTCAGAGTCTGCTTGGTTTGTTCTAACTACTCGCAGCCCATAAGCCAGAGAACATCGGTGAATGCTATTTGTACCATAAAGATATATCTGCCATCTGCGAGGTACATTATGACGTTGGGGGCATACGTATTAGTAGCGACGTTTAGAAAGGGACTCACCTGCTTACAAGGCCAATTTAGGGTAGCAAATATGAAGACAGGATTCGTGTTTCCTGTTTCTTCCGGATAATATAACCGCGACTAATATCCACCTTTTATGAGTCCATTGTTATAAGCAATTGTCCTTCCATTTTGACCATACACAGAAAACTGTCGTGGACATTAGCCTATGGTGCATGATTATTTATTATACTGTAGCAACGAATGAGCAGATGAGGAGACGATCCTAGCCTGCCGATCCTTTGTATTTTGAATTCCCTGGTGACGGCTAATCCGGTGATTATCGCTTCCGGACAGCATGGCCATTGTCAGCCCAACAGCAGTGTCTGGGTGTTCCCATGGGATGCCTACCACTTATCGCTCTCTTCTCTTTGCAGATCCGTCTGAGGCGTGAGCTGCTAGTGATCACGGGATGACCATGTGGTTCCTGACCTGGGGCCACACGGCTAAGCGCAAATCAGCATTGTGGCTGACTTGCTGGCTGCTACTCATCTTCAAGAACGTATCCGCTGCTCGACGAGATGACCTCATTGTTGTTACCGAGAAAGGACGCATACAAGGCACGAGGCACTACCTTCCGCACCTCGGTAAAGCCGTTAATACCTTTCTCGGGATTCCGTTCGCCAAGCCGCCGGTGAGCCATCTGCGCTTTCGACATCCCGTGCCTGTTGATTCTTGGCAAGGCATTTACAATGCCACCAAGGCCCCAAATTCTTGTTACCAAGTGCCCGACTTGGTGTTCGGTGACTTTGTTGGCTCCAGTATGTGGAATCCAACGACAAATGTGAGTGAAGACTGCCTGTATATCAACGTGTGGGTTCCTAAGAATGAGAAGAGACTGCGAAAGTCAGCAGTGCTGGTGTGGATCTATGGAGGAGGCTTCTACAGCGGAACGTCCACACTCAACTGCTACGACGGCAAGGTACTCGCAGCTGAGAACAACATCATTGTCGTGTCGATCAACTACCGTGTCGGTGTGTTGGGATTCCTGTCGCTGGGTCATCCACACGCTCCAGGAAACGCCGGTCTGTTTGACCAGTTGATGGGCTTGGAGTGGGTACAGCAAAATATACGGCACTTTGGTGGTGACCCGCACAACGTCACGCTGTTCGGCGAGAGCGCTGGTTCGGCCAGCGTCAGCTTCCACCTACTGTCGCCCCTCAGCCAGCCCAAGTTCCAGCGTGCCATTATGCAGAGTGGGACCGCTAACATGCCGTGGGCCACGACAACGCCAGAGGAAGGAAAGCGCCGCTCGGTGGAGCTGGCGGTGGACTACCTCGGCTGCCGTGATTCTGATATGGTGGCCATCATTGACTGCCTCAAGGAATTCCTCCCGAATCAGCTAGTGCAGAAACAGTGGGTGTCACGTGGCCTCATGCAGTTCCCGTTTTTGCCAGTAATCGATGGTACTTTTTTGACTGAAACACCGGAGATGTCGCTGCAGCGCAAGAGCTTCAAGAAATGCCCCGTTCTTATGGGCTCCAACCGCAATGAGGGTTCTTGGTTCCTCATTTACGATTTGAAGGATAAGCTTGCTTCGGAAAACCGGAGCATGACCCAAGAGCAATTCAATCTTAGCATGGAGACACTCTTTGGATTCTACCCGCAGTTCCCTCAGGAGTTGAACTCATTCGGCCTCGATGCCATCAAGTTTCAGTATTCGGATTTCTTGAACCCAGAGAACGAAGATCGCAACATCGCGTCCCTGGAGTCTGCGGTCGCCGAGTGTCATTTCATTTGCCACGTGAACAAGTTTGCGGAGGCATACGCAGCGGCTGGCGAAAACGTATACATGTACTACTTCACTCAAAGATATTCATCGAACCCGTGGCCCAAATGGATGGGAGTGCTGCACGGCGACGAGATTCTGTTCACCTTCGGCGATCCGCTCAAACCAGGCACATCATACACTGAGGATGAGAAATTACTCAGCCGAAAAATGATGCGATACTGGACCAATTTTGCTAAAACAGGGTGAGTCTGTTATCTGTCTATGGCTTTTAGCCTTATAACCATATTAGCTTCGCTTCCGCTCTGTCGCCCCATATGTTCAGAGCTGAGCAATGATGAAGTAGCGAATTTTCACGCGTGGTCAGCTCTATGGACGCAGCTGTTCGGCTGCCCCCTACCGGGCAGTCCATCACTCAGCTTACATGCCAATACTGAGCTTGCTTTCTGACGCTGTCTGTAGCACAATCTCAAAATCAATTCCTCACACTGTGCAAATATTGCCATCCCCGAAGCGGAAGTAGCAGCAGGCCCCCCTTTCCAATCGTTCAGTTCATCGGTTCATTGATCCGACTGGAGGTTCACTCATAGCATTTGCAATAGCACCAGATGCCCTCCAGCCCTACCGTAAATGATGTAAATGCACTTTCTATAATGTTCAGCCTGATCAAAGCAATCACTCATTCCGCTCCTGCCTTCCAGAGATCCAAACCGAGTGCCGGGCCAGCAGGCCCTGGGGGACTGGCCTCTTCACACGCGAACCGGCCAGGAGTACCTAGAGCTCAATACCAAGTTCCTCAACTATGAGGACAAGACGGAAGCAGTGGGCAGGGGGCCACGTATCAACGCCTGCGCCTTCTGGAACCAGTACCTACCGCAGCTGGTTACGGCCACTAGTGAGTCATGGCTCTTGGCAACTAATTCCCATGCGTGGCTTTATCGTCCGTGTTGTTGGCTTTTCTGTTGCCTATTCACAATGTCACTCCCTGGGCTTAATAGACACCCACCGAGCATACAATTCGGTTTGGGTAGCGCATTAGTCAAGTTCTGCATGTTATGCTGGCTAAAGTGGCAGCCGGCGCGATGAATGTGCGAAGTTAATCAATCTTTTGGCCGCCGCGGCGACCACCATTGCGCCAAATGGAGGGGGGGGGGAGGTGTCTTGACTATTAGTCCAAGCAGCGTTTGACCGTCATCCCTGAAGCATGCCGCTCGCTTCCCTTTCCTCCTCCTGTTCCTCCTTCACATCTTCATCTTCTTCACCCGGAGTCATCTCCGCATCAGCTAACACAGACATGAAAAAGGTAAATACACTAATATAGCTGAGGCTTCTGAAGTACTAACACTGGCTTTTCTTCGCATGGCTGCTCCCGAATTAACCTCTAATCTTAACCCTCTCACTCGATGCAGATAAACGTATTTTTCTCTTATTTTGCAGAGGATATGTCCGAAGTGGAAAAAGAGTGGAAGATGCAGTTCCATGAATGGAGTACAAATTACATCGTTGATTGGAAGATTGAGTTTGATCGATACAAAAAGAGGATCGAGTCGTGCCCCGGGGGAGAATAGCCAGATGTTGAAGTCAGCATCACACACACCAAAGGCAGACAGACGGCTGCTTGTAGGAATATTGAATTATAGATGTGGAAGCCGTTTGTTTACATGCCTCGTGCCCCGAAAGATGCAAGCCACTTGTGATAGCCACACTACCTCCTTATCAGGGAGCTATATCTTAAATGTGCCTTCTAGGGATGATCAGAGTTAATGTTCACTTCTTTGGCAATGCAGTCGGTGAAATAGCTGGCCCTAGAGTAGCACCTATCAAAAGAAAAAAACCGATGCCCGCAAATGCTCAGGAAAATTAGGTGAAGATTTGAGATTAAATTTGAAGACATAGGACAGCCCCCAACCATAGGTGCTGCTACAACCGAAATGCATGTAGATATACCTGTATATTTTATACAGCCCATGTATCTTACATGTAGAATGTATATAGAATGCTAATTTTATATGTGTGGTGGAACCCGGAGTGTGTTATAACCGTTGAATATAGTCCGCTTTTCAAAATGTGTTTATAAAATTATATATTAAATATATTATATATACATGTATATATATATCTCTGTTTTTGGTAAATAAAGTTATATCACAGAATGAGGTTTCTGTGTGTTTGTAAGATCGATATGAGCCGTTCGTTGCGAGTCAAATCTTCGATCTGACAAGCCGCTGTCTCGGCGTTAATTGGGGGTGCCACGTTGCCGGCGCCCCCAGGACAGCCAATCGATGCCCTCTCTACGCCAAATGGCCGAGCATTCAGGGTCCGACGGGGCCCTTTGAGGCAAGGAGGAGCCGTGTGGAAGGACCAGAGGGCCGGTAATTCCGTTGCAAGACCGCCTGCTGCCTAGCGCCTCTGTAATTGGTCGTCGTGGCAACCCTTGCAGGGACTGCAGTTCGAATGAAATAATCGAAGTTGTAATCCGCTCGATCCATTCTTGCCTTATTCCGATTCGCAAGTCATCTGCCTCGCTGGCATCTCAGCGGATCGACAGGCGACGATGCCATCACTCAGATCCATGACTGCCAAAGCCCGGGCAGATCCCAATCCCTCCCTCAGATCCGAGGGTCAATCCTTTTCTGAGATCCCTCGGATATTGCGATGTGTCAAACAGGTCAATTCAGGTGTTTCACCCGGCGATCAATGAGTGGGGAAAAAAAGACCAACAAGTGAACTGTTCAGAAAACGTTTTATTTCATATAAAAATACTGATTAATGAAAGCATGCTGCAGTATCACAATGCGTGAGATCGGCTCATTCGATAAGACAGTTGTCGACATGTTTGTTTATTTCCGTGTTGAGAATGGAAGGATCGAAGACTTTATTACAAATCGGACAAGTTCGTTTCTTCTCTTCCTTCGTGCGCATCCGAGCAAAGGCATCGAGGAAACTCTGCTGTTTGCGCCTCTTTGCTTGCGGCGCAGGACTCTTGCAATCCTTCGCCTCTGACGACGAAGCAAAAGTGCTGCCGAGCGACCTCTTCTGAGCGGGACTTGTCACTGTGTTTGGCTTGGTGGCGTTATCCTCTGATTGAGCTTTGGCTTCTGTTGGTTTGAAGAAGTTTCGGATGGTTAGGGGGGGAGTGGTTGCCTTCTGCAGGAGTCGCGGGTTGACGGGGCAGATCGCTTCCTCGTAGGAGATTTGCGGCGCTGCCTTCACAACACTTGCGTCCGCCGTTTGACTCGATTCCGACAACAGCAGCTGCAACAGCGAAAATGAACATTTTGTATATCGAACAGAAGAATTTCGCGGGGTTTTTTTGGGGTTTTTTTTTTTTTTTTTCGCGGGTTATTGGAATGGAGACACAACATCCATCAAGGCAACGAGGCAAGAGACCGGCAGCATATTGCGAATGCGGTTCAACCCGAAGGCCTCTTGGTGCAGCTCAAACATTGGAAGCAGCAGACGCTATTTCATATGCGCATGTTCTTCGCTCAGGGCGGATCCAGCGCCCTTATTAATCAACGACCACAATGCTTTTGTGGCGTTTCTTGAAGACCATTGAAACGTGAGCTATGATCAGATGAATGGAGTGGTGTCAGTTGGCTGCTTTTCCTTTGGCTGCATGCAACGGGGCCAGTGAAATAACTCTTTGTCGTAACAAGAACAGCTTCGAACAGAGAGCTGCATTGGACCACCGTCTGCTGGGTTTCAAATTATGAGTTGCTCTGTTCTAAGTGAGCCGAAAATAGCAGCCGGCAAGTGAGTAGGAGAAGAAGACGGACAGCTCGAAGGCAGGCTGAGCAACAACCTGGAGCAGCTGCCAAAAGCCAAACACTGCACACACAAGCTGAGTAATCTTACAGAATTCATAAACGTATTCTACACCACCATCGACTCACTCCAAGGCAATTGTGCTAGAACAGCTCGGTTGCATTATAAGTGGGTCACAGAGCAGAAACCCGGGTTTACCCCCTACTCTTTCCGATAGACTCCAAGGGGTCTTCATCCAGCATGTTTTCATGGTACAATGTACTAACAGTCATAACGCCTCGACCCTCCGAGACGACATATAATTGCGATCAAACTCACTGAGCTTCTCGATTGACTCAGCAGACAATCTGACTCGAAATAAGGTCAAAGATGAAGATCATCTGCTGATTGTAATCATCCTCATTCAGTGTCTTATGAGTGCAAAACATGGTACCATCCGCTTCATAAAAATGTAGGTAGAATTGCATGCAATAATATCCTTATAAAAAAATAGACGATGGCAAATTAGAATGTTCCAACGATTTATAGAGATTCTTTGCGGAGCTCACAAGACCAATCTTCTTGATATATCTTTTTACATCTTGTAGGAACATTGACGCACTGATATTATTAAAGTGATAAACAACTCATAAACATCTGTAGGAAATATTCCATCAGAAAGAAAAGCTCACCGATTGAGCGTCATTTTCCAAGAGTGCTTTCTCCACTTCGGGGATGAGGGCCTCTGGGTACCTCACCCCAACCAGTCGCTCTCCACTGTCCAGTTTCACCCTGACCACTCTCAAACTGCTCTCCGCTTTGCTGCGTTCAATCAGAACATTGACTCGCATTTCCATGGCAACATGAGTCACTAACCTCAAACTGAGCTGCGTACCAAACCTGAGAATGGTCGACTCCAAGACTGACATCATCGTGACAATGGCACCGCACAGTAGATGCATGTCATACACACGACACCCGACTGTAAATCAAATTAATTCTTTTTTTATGATTTCAGATAATTTGACGAAGAAGGCTTTGGATGGAAGAAAGTGCGGACGATCAGAGAAAGAGCGGAAACCAGAGGTCATTGAACCAGAGCCCCTGGTGCCGAACATCACCTGCGCAAGCAGCAAGTCTGCTGGCTTTGCAGTGAGCGCCATGGATGCAATGTTCCTCGTATTCTTTGTACTGCTGCCTCCAGCCGCTCTCTGAAAATAATAATTTATTATTGTGTGTAAACGAGTAGATCACTTGGGCCCAGATGCAAAGAGCTTTTTCCCCATATTCCCTGTTACCATCGTGTAGAATAATAGTTATTGCTGATTTCCATTTTTGTGATTATTATCTGTTTGTGATATTGCGGAGAAATTTTCACTCTATAATCTTCTGAACATTTGTTGATATGTTTTTATCGTACATGGATTTTTAACCCTGCTATATCATATTTATTTACCATATTTAATCGCCAAAATTTAGTCATAGGTTTATTTGTACAACTTTCACACTCTTTAAATGTTCTTGACGTTTATACATATAAAAGCGGCCGATCACGCCTTTCACATTGAAAAGGCTAGGATAAGAAATTGTCAGAATATTGAACAAACAAACTCCGTTTGTGCCAAATATTGTTCACTTTTGTGACAGAAAGGAGGAAGCTCTTGATGTCGTACAAACTATTCCGCCAGATGCCAATAAGAAAACACCAAAACTGAATTGCTCATGAAATGAATGTATTCATATACAACGATATATACTCTCTACGTCATTACTTACGTATTCTTATGTATATCACATTTTACATTGCTCTATAATCATAATGTATTTGGAATATTGAAAAAGATATATGTAACTTTTGTTTTTTGGCTTTAAATACCCCACAAGACTGAATTTTGTTGGCATTTGTTGGATATATTAGAGAGATTTTACTCCAGTTACCTCAAAAAATTCTCAGAAATAAAAACAAAAAGCCCACCTCATCGTAATTAATTGAAACATTGTTTGGGTCCCTTTCACGATTTACGCTTGAATGCCAACTAGGAACCTTCACTAAAGCACTTGATTATGAACATCTCCATTTTTCTTGTTGATTTCTATTCTAATAATTATACTCATGTATATAAATCGTAGATTTCCAATTTAAACTTGTACAAATGGGTGTTGTCGTGGCATAGGATTAGATTGCATTACGATGTAACAATCATTCTCCAGAGTAAAAACCCTTTGAAAATACTGCTCACGACTCTTTTCCCGCTGAGTGCCAAATCTGACCCCCAAACCCCTCCCTTGTTTTTTTTATCCTGTGCACGTTAACTTTAAATATATGTAATAAAAGATAAAAAAATATATCGTCCTGTCTTTTGTTCATGTTTGATTACAGCCAGCGAGGAAGTCGCATTATGATCCAGAGCAGAACTCAGGGAAGAGAGCATTATGACTCAGTCAGGCAACCCGCCGCTCACTGCTCAACACCCAGCGGAAGAGCAACTGTTGGTAATTCCGTCTGTTCTGAGTTCTCACACCTTGGTATTGGTCTCCGTGGCTGAGGCACAGTTGAATGTATTTCAAAGAAAATACTTCAAATTGTAACATAGGACAAATTCAAATAATTTCCACGCTTTTTAACACCTACGACGCCATATAATTTGCTTTCCGTAGCATAACAGAGGAGTAAAATCCGTCTTTGGCGCTCAATAGGCTGTGTCTATTGCTATGCTCTGCTGCATTCTGTCCTTTTCAGCACTAAAGCAAACAGCCTCAGTGAAACAGACCTGCTTCCTTCAATGAGATGGGCGTGTACTTGTGCAACAAATCAGTTTTCTCTTCTTCGAAGCTAGAGATTCCCGTGTTGGGCCTGATGACAGAAAGGACAGTCACCAACCACAAACCCTCGCATTGTTGGAACTCACCGAGCAATTTTATAGACATAGGAGGATCCTTCTTTGAGCGTGGCCAAGACGTAGAACGTCTGGCCCCACATAGGACGCTTGGACTTATAGAAGCTGCTGTGGGTGCTTTCGTACTGCTTCAAACGCGCCAATGCCTTCTCCCACGTCATGCCACGGTCAACCCGCAAAACCACATGCCTACGAGGGAAGAATAGAGGGAGAGGGAAAGTGAAGAGGAGGCGACTGACTTGGTGGGAATCCTCGAGGCTGACGATTTGAAGACTTGCACCGGTTGACCTCTCATTTGCATGGAAGACGCCATGATGTCCACTAAACCTTCGTTGTATCTTGGGAGTGAAGTGTTAGGAAAATGATGAGGTATTTCCATGAGTTCTACCTTCCTTCCTTTTGAGCTAGGCTGATTTGAGTGTCGAGGCTAACCGCAAAATAGTTAAAAATACGATTTTGTTTCTCAACACTCAGACTCAGAATTCGGTTGAGGAATTTGGAGACATCTCTTGCGTCACTATCCTTGACCTTTTGTGACCCCACAAGGCCGTTGAACTCCATAACGTCCATTTCCCTCAGGCATTCCTAGAAATAAAAGACTGATATCCTAAGAGGCGATTGAGCACCAAGCACAGACCAGCATGCCAGCGTTGAACACGGCCAAATCGGTTTCTCCTTTTTCTGCCACGGAAGATAGCGGAACAGAATTGGGAAGCAGATTCTAGGAAGAAATTAGAAAAAATAAATGAACAGAATACGGCCGAGAAATCCTCTCACAGAGCAGATGGCAGAGTACATGTTCTTCAGAGCAATCCTCCCATACGGAGTGTCGTAATTGAACTCCATCAGATTCACCCCTGAAGCAGCTCTCCTGTCACCGCGCGTCAGGGCGCCTGGAAGGTCA